>AYEL01083244.1:0-47090 GCA_000484575.1 Olivierus martensii | reverse complement strand
ACTTGAAGCAGGATAAAAAACTAATTTATTATTAGATATATATAATATGCACTATATATACTAATAATACAATCGCTTTCCGGAAAGCGATTGTATTATTAGTATACTGTATGTAGTGCATATTATATGTATCTAATAATAAATTAGTTTTTTATCCTGCTTCAAGTTCTTGTTGTGATTTCTTGTGAAACCCTATCCCTTTATTGTATATAATTTCAGTAAATTTTGATTTACTGAAATTATACAATACAAATACAATACTGTATTGTATAAGTGCAATACTAGTAATCTTTCTTCAAAAGAGTTTCATTTGTAGAATGTCCTTTTTGACATTATGTCCATTGGTGGATTAAGATCGGTTGATGCCCTGGGCACAGAAGAAAATATTGGGCCCCTTAAAAAAAGAGAGAATCAAGGGAATAAAAATACATATTGATCATATTTTTAAATAAATAAAAGCATATTATGTACTATTTATATTTTGAGTAGCAAAAGTGGAAGTAGATTACTACATACTTTTTGCATGTTGCCAGTGTAGTATTCATATTCGGCATAACGTAATTGTTTGTCATTGTATTTGGGCTTTGGTTATTAATGAAAATAAACGAATATAAACATACTATCAGGTTTTACTACTGATTGAAAACTTTTACGTAATTATAAAATTATTGTATATAATCATACAACAATATTTTGTCATATATTTATATATAAAAAATTTTACAGATAATTTCATGTAGTAAGTATATGATGGAAGATAGTTTCAGTAGCTAATAAGAAGCTTCTAAAAGTGAGGATTTCTCATTGCTATAGAATTTGATGATAATGAATTTAAATCAGAGTATAGGGGATACTGTGTTAAAGATCAAATTTTAATTCGGTTTTATATTGGTACAACATCAATGTAAAATTGAATTAAAGAAAAGACCTCATCAATTTGCCTATACTTATAATACTGTTCATTCTAGCACTGATTAGAAGTGGAAAAATTTTTTTAATTTTTTTTAAAATAATATAGTGGAAAAAATAGGTTCTGTTTTGGCATTCTTATGTTCGACAATCTATATATGTAAAGTATAGCTGATGAGGACTTAATAAAGTCGAAAGCACTACTAAATTTTATGTGTAAATTTTTCCACTTTTAATCAGTGCTAGAATGAACAGTATTATAATTAAATCAAGTGGAAAGTTCTTTTTGAAAGTTTACCTATACTATTTGGACAAAATAATACAGAATTTTAAAACATAGTTTAAGAATAGTTACTAATTGAAGTTATTGATAAACAATTATTAATTTTATGTATTTTATTTTTATACTGCATTATATTTTAAAATTTCATTTTATTTTGTATTGAAATACTTTTGAAATTTATTTTTAGGTGCCTTTCTCATTCCATATGCTTTTTGCATTATTTTCTGTGGCATTCCTCTTTTTTTATTAGAAGTTTCTGTTGGACAATACCTTAGTTCAGGAGGAATTGGTGTTTGGAATCTTGTTCCTATTATGAAAGGTAAGAAAATATCATTGAAAACTTTTACGTAATTATAAGTGCATTAGAAAAATGTGTATAGTTGGGGTTTTGCGGGCATCCATAAGTCGGGGCCCTGGGTGCGCGCCCGCCATTAACCTGCCTCTGATTATGTCACAAGTTTATTGGTCTTACAAGTTAGTATTGAAATGATAATAGCATATTTTGATTACTCATTTTTTAAAATATAAAACATCAATATAACCATACTAATAGTTTAGTACTATACTAAGATTCGAAAATCAGAATTATGTTATATCAAAATGATTATTTTTATACAATATTTTCCATATTAAACAGCAAAAGCTGCCTGGATGTTATCTTAATATGATTATACTGTAAATTCTCATTAAGATAATCTTCATTAGTAGGTTTCTATCATAGGGGGGAAACTAAATTTCATATCTTTAATTGAAAAGTGAAATTTGTTACTCTGAAAGAACTTGACTGTTACCTTAATATGAAATGTTTTATGAATGACATAAATCTATTGCATTTCTTGTGAAAATTATCTTAGAATAAGATGTGAGAGAATAAGATACATTAAAAAGTATAAAAATTTTAAAGATAGTTATTACTTGAGAATTCAGTTTGCTTTAAAAATTGTAATATTTTCAATTATACAAACAAATACAAAATTAAAATAAATAGTTTAGTAAAATAAAAATATATTTAAAAAAAAAATATTTTTTGTAATAATGTATTATATTTACAAGATATTCAATTAGCAAAAGCAGTTTTTTAAAAAAAAAAAAAAAAAAAAAAAAAAAAAAAAAAAAAAAAAAAAAAAAAAAGATTTGAAATAGTCAGATATACATTGTTATTAACATGTTTGCCAGTTTGTGTCAAAGTTATGCCATATTATGCATAAAACAAATCTTTGTACATATAGGATAATATAAGATACATAATAGTGCTATAATGGAATATTTATTAAGATTCAACATTATTATATGATTTTTTTATGATTGGATGAGACTATGGTATATTCACAAGAACAGAGATAGTATTTCATAATGATCAAATGAAATATTTATTCTCTAAAAACAATATGAAATTCATTTTTGGGGATATTATTGTCAAGCCTTATGAGCACTCTTGCAAACATAAACTTTCAATAGTTTATTTCAAATTTTATTAAGATTTCAAATCTTTGCAGCACCTTTAGGCAGTTGGTATTGTCATGTGCCTCATGTCCTTGTGGATGATGCAAACCTGATTTAATAACTAAAAAATTTTGATACAAAAAATATTTTAAAAATCATTATAATTCATTACATAGTGCAGCATAACAATTTTATATGATAGTAATATTAATTATTGTAATGATAGTTAACTTTTAATAGTAAAGTTATTGTATATTATAATAATTATCATGAATTGTATATATCATACTATTATAACAGTTGTATTGAATTTCCTTCCTTGTAAATGAGTTATACATACACCTTTTAATTTTATAAAAATAATTACCATATATAAAATTTAATTTGCATAACGTTGCTAGGAACATAAGTTGAGGAGCCCTAGTATCAAAGGGGTTTCGAATCTCTTGTATATTGAGAACTATCTATTATGATAGGAATGTTTGATTTTGAATCCCACCATCATAAGTTGGATTGGTTGGAAGTCAAAAATAGCCAAAATAGGTGGATTTCCATTTCTAATGTTTACTAGGATATTATACATTATCTTAATAAATGTAAAAACAAAACTACAAGAATCAGTCATAAAAAATGATGCTTTCTATATATCCTATCATTAGTCAGGGATTCAAACCCATTGAAGTGCATTGACCAATCACAGAATCAATGGATTTCATCACTGTTGTAAAGTACAAGAGGTTATAAGCCAAGGATTACTTTTATTTGATAAAATAACAAGTCTGTCAATTTTTTTTCATATATATGCATCTTTGCAGAGTTTTTGTGATTTTTTTTGTGTGAGTTTTTCTGATTTTATTAAAAAAATTGTATGAACATCGATGTTCAATAAATTATATACATATTAATAACTATTCTTTAGTGAAATTTAGTCATTTAAAATACATTATCTGGCACTTAATGTTGAATAGGTAAATAGTATTCTGCTGAAAAATAGATAAAATATAATTAAATGAAAGTGTAAAAAATTTGATTTTTATCTATGGAAATTTATGGATATCAATTGTTTTAAAGTAGATTTAACAATAGTTACTTCTCAAATGTTTAAAACTATAAAAAAATCACAAAGTATACAATTTATTTTATTATATAGGGATTCTAAACTTACATAGGGTTTTGCAGAATGATACACGAGTTTTACAAATTTAAATCAAATTTTACTTAATCCAATCAGTGCTAATGATAAAATTTATTTAAACAATTAAGGGTTTAAATTATGTATTAGTTTATTAGTTTGGTTTTCGTTCTTTCAGATTTGTCTCAATTACACGGCTGTCCCAATTAAGCAGAATCCACTGTATATATAATTTAGATACTTATACATATATATCAGTGTGTGTATTTATAAGGTAAGAATGTGTTAAAAATGAATAAATAAATTCTATTCTGATATCAAATGGTAATTTTTCATTTTAATTTTCTGGTTTTTGGGTTATAGATTCCCTACTATACTAAACAAATATCATCAAAAGTATTATTAATATCAGACTGAAAGATTTATAAGATTTATGAAAGCTTTATATCAAAATAAAATAAAATTTTTTATCATGTATTCTTCATATTAAAATGATTCTAATTGTATAACAAAAATATTAAACATAAATTCATGATGTTTTTATTTTAGTAGTTCAAGATGAATGAAATAATTATATATTGTATATAGCATTAATTAAAAATAATGGTATGTTTCAATTTTTGTTTCAGTCATTTTCAGCAGTCATACTTTTTATTGAAGATGAAATGGACTGCATATTGGATATATGGATTGGATTAATTGATATGGATTGAAGTTATCATTTCAATCCATAGGATAATCCAATCTATATAGGATCATTTTCGATAAATGAATTCATCAAAAATTCTAAAGACAATTGTAGTACAGTATTAAAAAGTTTCAAGAGTATTTCTCTAAACTAGAGAATATCATATTCCTTGTTGAATTGCTATAAGAAATATTTAAGAAAGTAAGTACAAATATCACATAAAATTCTTTTTTAAGTCTTTAAACATATTAAATTTTTTTCTATCTGTAATGGATAATAAATAAGATACATTTGTAGAAATAATTTTATTAGAAATTATGTAATATTCATATTATTTGTTTTTGTAAAAACAACATCATTTTTATATTTTTATATTTTACTTGAATTAGATATAATTCCATAGATGGCACTAGTTTCAAATTGACTCTGATGAAATCAATATATTATTTAATGATATAATCTAACTATAATCTCCATATCATTAGTAGTAGTAATAGTAGTAATAGTAGTATCAAAAGTCAGATTAAACTTATCAGATTGATATTTGGTTCTACATTCAGAATATACAAAATAAAATATAATGATGCACTTTTTTTATTCAACTCATATATGATTTTCATAAATGATAAGTATTTAGCATATTAATTAGTATATAATAATAATATTTATTATAATAATAACTTTAATATTGTACAATATGAAGTTACCTCAAAGTAGTTAATTTCATATGATATTGAGAGTATTTACATATACTGGATATGAACTTATATTCTTTTGATTTTGAAACAAAATCATACAAGGATCATATGGAGAAATGTGCTAATATGTAGAACAAATGTTGCTGATAAAAGTAATCATACAATTATGTGAAAATGTAAGGAACAAAATTATTAATTTTTCTATTTTGTATGTAACTTGACAAATATAATAATTAAAAATTCCTTATTTTATACTAAAATTATCTTCTTCTAATTCTGAAATACTACACAAATAGAATAAATTTTAGAAAATTATTTTACTTAATATATATTTCAATTTCTTTCATGAATCTTCCAAATAATATCATCGATATTAAAAATTATTAAATTTGCAAATTATTGATGTTTTATAAGATAGCTATTTGATTAAAATTTAATATTCATGTTTTTAAGTTATACAATTCAATTCAAAAATTGTCTCTCTCTTCCTGAAAAATTTAGAATGCAATTATTCAAAAATTAATAATATGATGATGAAGTTTTTTAATATTTCTTATTTTCTTACTCATCTTTTTACTGTAGATAATAAATATGAATTATAATCTATTTCACACCTAAAATCTGAACTTTTTTTTTCTTATTAATAATTTATACTATAAAAGATTGAATAACATTCAATGGAAATTAGAAACATTTATATAATATAGACACAGAGCCGGATTTTCATTTTTGGGCGCCCTAGGACGAGCTTGGGGCCCCTAAAAATTCAAATCAGCTATATCTAATTTTAAAGGCTCTTTATACCTTATAAAGAACTTTTAAAATTTTACTTTCTATCTAGCACTTTAATAAAACCCCATTTTTTTCTTATTAAAAGTTTATAAAAGTTGAAAACTGATTGATAGTTTTGGGGCCCCTAGAATCGCGGGGCCCTGGGATTCGGCCTATAGGTAAATCCAGCCCTGTATAGACAAATAGTATGTTAGTCAGTTAATAATAAATGAATTTAGACATAACTATAAACTACCAAATTCTGCTGTTTCTACGAATACAAGGAATCACAAGCTCTTAATTTAGTCAATCAATGCAATTATTTAAATACAAGTCAGTGCACAGGAACAGGTGATTTTGAATCTTTAATTTCAAATTCATAGTTTCCATTGGCTGATGACATCATATTTCCAGTCAACACCATTTGTTGCCATAGAGCAGTGTTTGGGTATGCATTATGCTTTTGAAAAAAAAGCATAATGCAAATCCAAAAAAGCATGTTGCAAGAAATGATTGTTATGAAATTGCACAACAAGAATTGTCAACTCGGACAAATCAAAATATTTATACTTTTGATAAACCATATATTTATTTTATAACAAATATGCAATATTTATTTTGATAAAAATTAATAAAAAAATTTTAAGATGTACAGTATATGGTTAGAATAATCAGAAGCATTATTGAATAAAAGAAACTCAAAATAATATTTATATATATTGTAGTTTTAATATAAGACACAGGGAAATCCACTGTGTCCAGTAGCTTCTAACCTATCTCCCTTTCTAACAAAAATTCACGTCCAAATCCCTCTCACGATCCCTTCCTTGTTTACTTTTCTTTGAGTCCCCTTGAGTTAGCAGTCAAGGCATGAGCTGGTTCTTACATATATCATATATATATATTATCAAAAATAGATAAATAGAAATGATGATGATATATAAACATACAAAAAAGAAATAAAAAATTATATACATGAACAATAAAATACAGTGCTTTCAAACTTTTCCACTTGGTAACCCCTTTTCCCCGAGAAAATATTTTTGCGATCCTGGGTACAGATACAGTGCTTTCAAACTTTTCCACTTGGTAACCCCTTTTCCCCGAGAAAATATTTTTGTGATCCTGGGTACATAAAGGTATATAAACTAGGAATACGAATTAAAACATTTGCTAAAATTTTTGCAACCCCCAAAGTTTGTTACGCGCCCCCATATGGGGTTGCGACCCACACTTTGAGAAGCACTGATATAATAGAAATAGCCTAAAGAAACATTAATTTGCAAATTTAAATTTAAAGTTTTTAATTTTTACTTTTGTTATGTTTTATTATGTTAAATTTATATGAAGATTTTAATTTTGCAGATATTTCTTTAACTGTGGACATTCAAGTTTCACATATATGAACATGATATTTTATTTTCAAATTTTTGAAAATTTCAAAACCTTTACAAAAATTTTAAAAATTATACCAGCAAAGTGATCTAATAGCAACTGTATCATAAAATTAGAGTTATTTAATGTATTAGCATAACTTTTCAAAATGAGAGTACTCTCACCAAAAAAACTTTATTAACAGTTAAACAATTTATTTCAAAAACTAGGATATAAGACATTACAAATTGGTCTAATAAATAACATACATTACATAATGCAGTAAATGATGCATAGTATGTTTTGAGCTTCTGAGTTTGCTATATTAAACATTAGTAAATTAAAAAGTATGAACTTCTTAATTTATGAACAAACCTTAAGAATGGATTATATTCATAAACAGAAGAATATCTGTATCTGAATTATATTTCTTTGAAAAATTAATGTAAGAATTCTGTAAAATGTTCTACATTTTACAGAATTCTTACATTCTGTTTATAGTGCTGTTTTATTCTCCTATTGACGATTAAAGAAAAATTTATAGTGCTGTTTTATTCTCCTATTGACGATTAAAGCAAGTGTTTGTGATAGTTTTGGGTTATCAGAGAAATATAATTCAGATACAGATATTCTTCTGTTTATGAATATAATCCATATAATGAAGGACTAAATTGGAAAAAAATTATAATTTTCAGAATATTTATTATTTTAATATAAAGTTTTGAATATCATATTTTATTAATGATATAATTAATTCTGATTTTTGATAATCAGAAATTTTAAAATTAAAAGAGTAATGTATAGCTATGATTCACAAATCTCTAAATACATTATATTGTTATATATAAAGTATATAAGCATTTTTTAAAAAACAATTAAACATTTAAACAATTAAAAATCTTAATATTTAATAGAATTTTTTATCAATGAAAATATTAAAATTTTTAATGTTAAATTAATATAACAGATAGTCATAATTAAAATCTTTCTTACAAATTTTTGAAAAATTATATAATAGAGCATGCTACTAACATATAAACTTATATATAACAGGAATTAATAAAGGAAGAGATATAAAAGAGTGTCATAAAAAATTATATTTTTCTCACCAGAAAAAAAGAGATGCCACTATTACATCAATATGATACATTAATGGAACCAAATACTAGTTTACATCTACTGCAATAACATTTCTTTAATAACAAATTGATCAGTTGTTCTTTTCCATCAGTATAACATGTTTGTTTGTCTCATTCATATGATTTTTGGTTATGTGACTTTTCTTAAGTTATATACTACAAAGCATTAGATTGTTGTCAGACTTAGAATACAGCATTTATGCTATGTGAGAAAACATTATAATTTATTAGATATTCCATCTGTTAAACATTATGTTTAGCAGATGGAATACATATTGATTTAATCGTTAATTCCAGTTGTGATTACAAATAAAAATCATAGAGAATGGTTCTATTTACATATACAGTAATAAGTTATAGCATATAGTTAAGTGTTCATAACTTCTGCTATACTGGAAGATAACAAAAACAAACAAATGTAGCATAGATGAGAAAGGGATAAGGTTTCTTCAGAAGGATAACAGAACTCAGTTGTTTATAGGGATAGGATTTCTTCAGAAGGATAACAAAAATGAAAACTTTACATCTGTGAGCAAAAGAAATTTTAATGAATGAATTATTTAAACTTATAAATAAAATAACCATATTTAATGAATGAATTTAATTAATACAAGGGACATAAACACCTAAACACTACATACTTTTGGCAATATTCAATCCAATTATGAGTGGATTGTGTCTGATGACACAATCCACTCATAATTGATGATGTTTCAATTCATGATGGACATGAATGATGATGTCCATCATTCATGATGGTCCATCATTCATGATGGACATGAATGATGATGTTTTCCATTTCCAGAAATCAGAAGCCCTTTGTTGGTAAGCCAATCAAATAGCTTAAAACAAATGGCACTCTCAATGTGTTTAAATTCAGTCATCAGAATAATTTAAGAAAATGATCCTAATGAGATTAGTAGTTCCAAAATTGCGAGAGAAATTCAAATTCTTTGGTTTGCAACAAAGCTTTATAGAGAGAGGAAGAATGCTGCCCATTAGCTAAGTCTTGACTGTTTCATTGAAAAGTTGAAGATTATTAGCCTATCATCCCAGGGACTTCAAAAGAGCAAGAGTGATGACCAGACTCATCAGACACAGTCCATTCATAATTGGATTGAATATTGCCAAAAGTATGTAGTGTTTAGGTGTTTATGTCCCTTGTATTAATTAAATTCATTCATTAAATATGGTTATTTTATTTATAAGTTTAAATAATTCATTCATTAAAATTTCTTTTGCTCACAGGTGTAAAGTTTTCATTTTTGTTATCCTTCTGAAGAAATCCTATCCTTTTTATTCCCTTGATTCTCTCTTTTTTTAAGGGGCCCAATATTTTCTTCTGTGCCCAGGGCATCAACCGGTCTTAATCCACCAATGGACATAATGTCAAAAAGGACATTCTACAAATGAAACTCTTTTGAAGAAAGATTACTAGTATTGCACTTATACAATACAGTATTGTATTTGTATTGTATAATTTCAGTAAATCAAAATTTACTGAAATTATATACAATAAAGGGATAGGGTTTCACAAGAAATCACAACAAGAACTTGAAGCAGGATAAAAAACTAATTTATTATTAGATACATATAATATGCACTACATACAGTTTAGAATTTTGGTGTTATTCCAGTCAATTATTATGTCATATTCATAAGCTCGGGCTGCAAAGGCGGTGTTAGTTTTACCTGATTTTATATTCCGTTTATGTTCTGCTAGACCATCTAATTTCTGCTACTTAGTGCTTGATTTATTTTCTACTATTTATATTGAAGATAGCAGTTTTATGTATGTCTTACAGTAAAGTTTACTGTATATAAGAAATTATAATACAGGGTGATCAAAAACTCTATTATTAAACTTCAGGAGGTGATGGAAACAGACAAGACAAACAGTCCTCACGATGTTTCCTCTTCAGGGCATTGATTTTGAGCTTCACGCCTTAGAAGTTTGACTTGAAGGAATCTGTGTCAACTGAATTGTGCTTCATCTCTGCTACATTAAAAAACTGCCAAAGATGCTAATTTTCTGAGAACAGTTTTGTTCATAGACGAGGCATGTTTTGTATGAGAGTAATGCTTAACTAGCCATAAGAACCATGTGTGGGCTGAGGAAAATCCTCGAGTATGACTTTCTCCTGGCTCTCAACATCAGGTCTACATTAATGTCTGGACTGGAATTCTTGGTGACTTTTTGATCAGCCCATATGTATTGCCTCCCCACTAGGGTTTCTTTCCCAAGAATTTGTAAGATTTTCACACTTTTTGTATTCCCGGGAACTACCGTGCAGATAGAAAAAAATTATAAAATACAATTAAATATGATCCCGAAGACTGTATGAGAGTTATTTATCAAAGAATTTTATAATTGGCAATATGCAAAAGCATGTGGGCATGGTTTACTAACAGAGTTGCACTCACATCTGACCATGGATTATACTTAATTGATCTGTGAATGTGACACGTGTTAACATCTTTAGATTATATCTAATTGATCTATGAGTATGATACGTGTTGGCAACTTGTTTAGTTTGTTTACTTCTTTTCCTTCTTATGAAGTAAACATAAAATTTGCATTATATTTTAAATTAAATTTTATTATAATGTTAAGTAGGTAATTCAAAAAGTGATTGCAAATTACCTACTTAACTTGTGAAGAAGAGAGCACAGGAAATTTGGAAGAGAAACCAATGGTGTTGAACGTAAAATTAGAAAAAGCAATCCATTCAAAGACAAAGGTCCTATGTTGTTCAACTAGCTGAGTTCTAGCTTGAAGTTGTGAAGCAAGAATTACAGTTATTTGACTCAACAGGAAATCGATCATCAAGTATTATAAAATTGGGCCAGGCTTTGAAAACAATTCCTCCATCATCAATTGAAGCAGAAAGAGCATTTTCTACTGTTGGTTTGTTTATTAACAAAGCTAAGAACTAGGTTGAGCAATAAGAACATCGATTGCTTATGTTTCCTCAAATCATACTTTAAGAATGAATGATGAATATTTTATTTGTATTTTATAGTTCGAATTGTAAATTAGTCATATATAAAGGAATATAAATTTTGGAATTTATTAATGTCCTTCTTTTATGTATTTGTTATTGATATTAATTATAAATAACTACTTTTTTAGATTTTATTAAATTTTAATGCATTCCAGGGAATGGATTTTATGTTCCCGGGATTTCCTGAGAATGAAAAAAGGCCGGGAAATCAGAAACCCTACTTCCCACCTAAACTTACAAATATATCGTATATATCTCCTCTTGCCTAATCTCGATTGTTTACACACCATTTGGTCTACACACACAGACAGCCACAAAACCAATAAACAAAAATTGCACATATGCAATTTCTCTTCAAATTTCGAATGTGACATTATCTAAGAGTGGGTGGATAATGCCAGTATTATCCGGATAAACATCGAAAAATAATAAACAGCCCCTTCTTACTAAATATTATCCAAATCCGGCCTTTACCTGTAACATATATGCATCATGGAAGTGAAACAAAAAAATGATAAAAAATACAATTCTGATTTAATTAATGTAACTATTGCAGATCAGTTATTTTTTTGGATTTATTGGTTGAAAATATATATCTCAAATGATGGTTCCTAAATTTTCTGATTGTCAAAATTTGTTTTTAAATTACATTTTTATGATAGATAATTTGAATGGATCTATTAATAGAATTCTGATTATTTTTTATGCACTCTTATCTATTCTGCATTCTATTCTAATATATTATATTAATCTTATTCCAGTTTTGGGATGAGATAATTTTATTTTTGAAATTTTAAAGGAGAAGTGAAATTTTTGTATGATGAGCTCTAAAATTCATAAAACTGAAAAAATATTGTGGTTGATACAAAAATATTGCTTAATTCTGTTAAAATAACAATATTGTTTCTTATTTGTTCATTTTTTGCTTTATTTTTAATGTTTATTACAAAAGAAATAAGGAAATCCCAAACATAATCATCCTCAGGCTATTTAAAGGGGCATGGCACTTTTATTGTTTTATAGTAGCCAATCATTTTGCAGGAAACTAAGCAAAATATATTATATCTGTTTATGTATGAGAGGGGACAATTTTCATATATGTTAGATTTTTGATATAAATTCAAAAATTTATAAAAAATATTAAAATAAAAATTATTGATACGAAAGAAAAACTTACTAATAAATATATTTTTATTAATAATAATTAAAAAAAAAAAAAAAAATTATTTAAATTAAAAAAAAAAAAATTAATAAATATAAATTATTAATAATAATTACAATATTTCAATAAATTTATGTTATTTTTCAACTAATTATACAACATAACTTCATTAATGAAAATTTGCATAATGCTTCATTTTTTATCAATAATTTTTTAAATATGGTCTGATTTTTTTCATTCATAACTTGTTTTATTCAAAGACTTGATGCTATCCAAAAACAATAAAAATTTCATTGGATGACTAAGATTTCATACAAAAAAACTGTTTTTTGTTCAGTCTCATATAAGAAAAGAAAAATTATGGAAAATATAAAATTCACACATATTTTCACATCATTAGAATTAGAATGAAAAATATAATAAATTGTACAAATTTCAAAAGAATTTAATGAAAATTAAGTAAAATTTCATATGAGTTTTTTGCATATTAACTAGGCTTATTTTTTAATAGGTTGCAGACTTCATTAAGGCTTAGGCGAATAGTTTCCAAACTTTGTGTCTGCAGCCCCCTTTTCATAAAAAATTGGTATGACCCTTATTTTCATAGCAGTATAATTTCAGAAACACTTTCTACTTACAATTTAATACTACAAAAAAATATATCATACTTTGTATAAATAAAGCTCTTATACATAAAAAACATGTATATTTACCATGGTTTAATAATTTTCAATACAATTAAATAAATCTTATTAAAAAAAATGAAAATAGAATACATATTTAATACAACATAATATTTAATGCAATGGGTTACTTGTTTTTCAGCACAAATTCTATCAAATTGGATGTCATTGAAGATATTGCTAATCACAATTCTTTTTCACTCACTAAACGAGATTGATATTTTGTCTTTAAAACAGCTACAGCAAAAAGTTTCTGGGTACATGAATGTATGTATTTATAACCCTTTTGCTGATACTTTTTTTTGACACCAATTTGAATTTATTTTTTCTTTGTTTGTCTCAAAAATGATGTTTTTGTCAATTCTTGCACACCCCCTTGCAATAGACTAAGCCCCCCTATTGAGATACACCCCACAGTTTGAAAAACTCTGGCTTAGGCCATAATTCTGATTCATCATCTGTGTGTATTCTTTGAGGCTTCAATAACTCTCCCATAAAATGAATATATCATCTATGTATAGACTTGCTATACATCTAGGATTAATCTGGACTGTCCTGGATTTAAATTTTTCTTTACTCCAGTATTTATCAACATTTTATTTGTTTAGATTAATTGGTTCTTTGAATATATTATAGATGAGTAGCAACATAATATTTGCAAAGAATTCAGATCCAAGTGTGCACACAGTGGTGCCGAGACAGGGATAAGTCGGGACAAATTCTTGGGGCCCATAGAAGATTGAGGGCCTGGGCCACTTCCTAACAATAATAATTTTTTCTACTTTTTAAATTAAGTAACTGCACACTATAAGATATATAGCAGACTTGCCCAATCAGTCGATCATGACAAGCTTTTTTAATCAATCACAAGCCTCCAACCATCTTCTGATCAACTTCCACTTTACAATACGTAATAAAGATGCTGTGTTCTTATTGAAACAAGAAAAGTGAGATTATCCCTACCTATTTTTGTTCTTTGTGTCTTTTACCATTTTTAAGTAATAGCAGATCAAATCAATCGGTATAATATAATAATATTTCAAAATCAATAAAATATTATTTTGATGAGTAAACAAAAGTTTGTTGGACAAATGCATTTACAGGTTCAAAAGCCTTTTCTTTCTTTATTACACTATTCTGGTCCGAACAACAATATAGTGTTGTTCGGCACTAAAAGGGTTAAATTTATTAAAAACTAAACTTCTTCAATTATTTAAAATTTTTTTCTTTTTTTAATCATAATTATGAGCATAGAAAAGAAAAAGTTTATTATTGCCATGATGAATGGGAACATTTCTTTTTTTCCAAGGTTAATAGCAAATGCTCTTGTCTAATATGTAATTCTTAGTTTTTGCTATTCCAAAAAAGGGAAATATCAAAAGACATTTTTGAACAATGCTCTCCAATTATGAAAATGAATATCTGAAAGACTCCGAAATACACAGAGCAAAAATTATAGATTTAATATCGAACTTACATTCACAACAAAATATGTTGGTAAAAAATCTCTTTCGTCATATAATCCAAATTTTGAATCAATTGCAAAATCTATACGTTACCAAATATCGCATTAAAATTTTTGTTTATGTGCCTACATATTTGTAGTTGTTTTCATATTTTCATGTTATGAAGAATTCTTTATTTTACTTAATAAATTTTGAATTATATAGATGACATTACTATTTTTGTATTTTTATTCCCTGGATATTGGTAGATCGCTATATCACTCTGGTGAAAAAAGTGGCTCGTGGTCATAAAAAAATTGGGCAGCTCTGATATACAGAATTTAAAATTGTGTTATAAAAATGTAAGGTAAAGAAAAACTTTGTTTTCTAAACAGTTAAAATAAGAATTAATTATGATAATTAGACATAAGCATTTCATTTTTAAGCAGAGAAGGAACTGACAGACTGACAGAGCCTGTGAAGAGGTTAACTTTGACCTATCCTGTTTATTATTTTGTTATGCTCTTTTATTATTTATTGTTATTTTTATTATTATTTAATGTATTATATTTTAGTTTAGGAGTTGATTTACCTTGCATGTTCTCTGTCTCAGTATTTAGCCATCACGTGTTACAGAACGGATAGCCATCTTCCGAACGAGCTTTCCTGGCTAGTGATGTCATCTAACCTGAATAAGTTCTATCACTGAGTTGATATGAGAATATAAGAATGCTCTCTTATCAATGTTTTGTTCGGTATATAATTAAATTGTAAAGAGGATGACATGAATTGATTACTCTGTAAGCTAATAAATTTGATATTGTTACGCGAATTTATGCAAATGAGCCAAGCTTGGGACTGTAATCAATTACGGCCATATTCACGAATTTAACTTTCGACCAACGGTTCGGTGACCACTGATCGAAGCTGACTTTGATCTTCATTTAATTTGGTATTCACCAGTTGCGTCTGACCGTGGTCAACCGACTACTGGTTATTGAACCATTCTTTTGTAAACGATTAGATCATTGGTTGTAGGGATCATGTGATCATTTTTCTATTTTCATCAACGTTGGTTTTCAAACAAGAATTAAAGATGGCAGAAATTTTTCTTTCGTCTGCAGAATCAAGAAAATACTTTTCGAATTTTGAAAAGGAGCTATTACTCGAGTTAGTTAAATCAAAAATTAATGTTATAGAAAACAAACAAATAAATAAAGTATTCCAAAAAGCTTGGTAACTTTCTGCTTGGAAAGAAATAGAAATTAAATTTAAATCCACAGCTGGAATTTTATAACGTAACGTATACAATATTACAGAAATTCATTATAATTAAAAAAGCGTGCAACTAAATCTCCCAAACAGATGCTATTATTTGGAAAGTTCCTTGGAAGCATAAAATCTCAAAGCTAAAAGTAACTGTTCCATTTGGAGATAATGAATAATTGCATTCATTCTGTATTAATTCGTCATTTATATGTAATATTTGTTTAACTTATATTTTTAATAAATCAAGATATCCTACAAAAGCAAAGTTCTTCCAGAATTTCAAAATCATTCCTTCGATTAGTTAAAATTTTTCTGTTACGATGACAAATTTTTCCAAAAATTGAATATTTTGTAGCATTTTCAAATTTTCTATTTCAAAATCATCTGTGTTAACCATTCAGTAGTTTGAATAATAGTTTCGGCGCATGCATTAACTTTGGACTTCGACTTCTAACCGTAGAAATATTTGGGTCGAGGTCACTGGTCGAAGTTAACTTTCGACTGATGGTCAAGAAGTTGGTAAATACCAATTTGAGTTTTGACTCGCGGTCCAGCTGACTTTGACTTTCGACCACAGCTGGTGAATACAGCCGTTAGTATAAAACCGTACGTGTCCGACGACACAATGAGGTGTTGTTATCAAAGTGAAGTTGACTAAGTGATGATAGAATTCTTGTAAAGATCTACAATTGCTCGAAGTTTGTATCGGTGGTGGAGGTATTAGAATTAGTTAGTATTTAAGGATATATTTATTGTGAATAATTGATTTTCGGTTATTTGATTTGAATTAAATAAGTTTCAATGTTTATTTGATTGTTGCTTTATTATTGTTTAAATAAAGCTTTAATTAACACTTTTGTAAATATAGTCTATTAAATAACGAGCACAATTAGCAGTCTAAAACCAATCTTCAATTTTAATAAAAACGTTTTCGGTATGTAAATTATACCATCCTCAGTTACAATACTCTAATTAGAACAATCTTGTTCTAGAACAGAATGATTATCTGTTATTTGTGCTCGTTATTTAATAGAAATACAAGCAGTTTCTGAAGAGTTTGTTTGGTTTTGTAAGTATTTTGAGTCTAATAATTTATATCTCTGTTACTTAACTTGTTTTGAGAATTTCTTCAATTTATTAGCATAAGTTTCTAACATCATTTTTGTCGATTTAGTTCTAACACTTATTTGGTACTTCTAGTTGTAAGTTTCTGGTATTTTGTTTTGCCGGTTAGACATTAATTCTTGGTAGATTGTTTTTGATTTGATTATATTTAAGTTAGATAGTAGTAAAAGAAGGCTGAACTCTGGATTTTTCAGGGGTTATTTGTGCTCGTTATTTAATAGAAATACAAGCAGTTTCTGAAGAGTTTGTTTGGTTTTGTAAGTATTTTGAGTCTAATAATTTATATCTCTGTTACTTAACTTGTTTTGAGAATTTCTTCAATTTATTAGCATAAGTTTCTAACATCATTTTTGTCGATTTAGTTCTAACACTTATTTGGTACTTCTAGTTGTAAGTTTCTGGTATTTTGTTTTGCCGGTTAGACATTAATTCTTGGTAGATTGTTTTTGATTTGATTATATTTAAGTTAGATAGTAGTAAAAGAAGGCTGAACTCTGGATTTTTCAGGGTCATTAGACCATTAGGTTAGTTTATAATTAATATTACTGGTATTCGTTAGAATTCGCGACTTTGCAGGCCTATAACAAACTATTTTAGAGGAATGGGATATATACAGTGGAATACGTTTATAACAAAACGATTGGAACGGGAAAATTTTTTTGTTATAACCAACGTAAAAAGAAAAATTTTAAGTTGGGGGAGTTTTCAAAAGTTAATCCCATGAGCCTATAATGATATTCTTCGAAAATATAATTAAAAAATAAAATTCGTAGAATCTCAATTTCCTCAAAAGTATAGTATACTTTTTAAACAGAATTTAAAATGAATAAAATTTTCAATAATCTGTGTAAAATATATGTAGTATGTATGGATTTCATATCTTGGAAATATAGGAGGAGGAAAATAAAAAAAATATATATATATATATTTGGGGTCCCTATATATATGGCCCCAAAACCTGGTTTGTACACTGGAGTCCAGGATTTCTCTCAGTGCCACTGGTTGCATATAATTTTAATAAACTTTGTTATTATACTGATTCACATTATTCAATAACCTATAAAATTTTAAAATCTTAAATTTAAGTTAAACCTAAAATTATAGTAAAAAAGTGCAAGTATAGATGAATTTAAAGAATAGTACAACTATTTAATGAGGCAGAATGATAACGAAAGTCATTTGCATATAAAATTTGATGCAGCTTTCATTAAGTACATTCAATTTTATGATTGAATTAAAAAACAAATCAATATCCTGAAGAAAGCATTGTCTAAATTTAGAGAAATACCAATGCTGTAGAATGAAAATCAAACAAAGAACAAAAGAAACAGCTGATTGACCAATCATTGCCAATGATTATCCTGGATCCAAAGTGAAAATTAAGATTTCATTATTTAAAAAATATGAATGTAAATCTATTCATTTTGAATTTTGGCTAGATATTTTCAATTTGGCCTGTAAAGAATGGCTAAAGTCCACATTAAATATTGAAATCCATGAATACACAAAGTACAAGTCATTTGATTTGCGAACATTTTTGTATTTGTTATGTACCAATTGGACATGCAGGTTAAATTACAAAATGTGAAATCAGTATTCATATGAAAATTATTGTAATACAGTAAAGATCTAAAAATTGCATATATCATAACTAGACATATTGCACATGAGATTCCAAAAGAATTTGGATGTTCTTGTCTAATGTGCAATTTCCAAGTTAGTTTTCTAAAATAATCATAACACAATAGAACCACCAATTTGCACTTTTAATCATTTTTCAGTAGGAGAGAATCATTAATTCTTTAAGCAGTGGTGTCAAACTCAAATCTTGCTGAACACCATTTAACAGACATGCCAATTCAGAGGACTTCATAAGAAAGAAATAAAATTTGAGATAGCCACCATTAAACATTTAAATCATTTGCATTCTCAATTGTTTACAATTTACAAAAACTGTTTTATAAGAGAATAAAATTAGAAAAAATTTAGGTACAATGTGTAACTGAAGTAAAGAAAAATAGATTAAATTAAGTTTATATCATTTATTATTCAAATTAATCAGGTTTTATTATATTATAGTGCTTATGAATTACTGTATATACTCATGTATAAGCCAACCCCGACTTCAGAGTTTGAAAATCCGTAAAAATGCGTAACCTGTGTATAAGCTTACCCTCAGACTTTAGTACTTAAAATTTGATAAAAATTCGAAAACGATAAATTACATGATCTTTGATTTTTACCGATATATTAATGCAATTTGCCAAAATAAATATTTTATTGAAACTTTAAATATATATATATAAAATAATTTATTATAATATAGACACCAATATATCAATTTAAAAGATAAAATTTTACTTTACCCAAAGCGATTGAGCGCATTGCACCGCTGACTCCAATCTGTGTTTGTATAGTGCATCAGATAGGCAACACTGTGCTGCCTGATGCACTGTGAAGCAGAAATTCTCGACAATAATCCAGAGCTAAAGTGATCCAACGCAGCATGCCTACATAAGATTCTTGGATTATTGTCGAGAATTTCTATGTCGCAGTGCATCAGGCAGCGCGGCGTCGCCTATCAGATGCACTTATATAAAGGCAGGTTGGATTCGGCGGCACGACGCACTCATCATAACAGGTTAAAGTAAAATTTTACTCCGAAGCGTATTTTTATACAAGTAGATGAGAAGTCCTTTACGATGAATATCCTGGCCTCCTTTGTATGTCATTCACAGCTCCCTACAAAATATTATTATTATTGCTTGTTGCTACGTCGAATATCTTCTCCCATGTTGGGTGCAGTTTATCTTGGCCCACCCTGTATAATAGGCATTTATCAATTACTAGTGAATGGTTAAAACATTCTTAATTAATAATAATGAAAAATAAATATATTTTTTTCACTCAAATATGAATCTTTTAATCTACTTTAGTTAAATATAATAAGCATTTATCAATTACTAGCGTTTTAATCTACTTTAGTTAAATATAATAAGCATTTATCAATTACTAGCGAATGGATTATTCTTAATTAATAATAATGAAAAATAAATATATATTTTCACTCAAATCTCCTAGGTAAGATTCTTGATTGATTGTTGAGTTTTTGCGTTGCGTCGTATCAGGCTGCGTGGTGTCGCCTGTCTGATTACGGTATATAGACACAGGTTGGAGTCGGTGGCGCAACGTGCTCGATCGCATTGGGGTAAAATAAAATTTTATCTGGTATCGTATTAAATGAATTATTGCAAAATTTCCTTCCTGGTCTTTGGGAGATACGATTGCAAAATTTCCTTCCTGGTCTTCAAGAGATGTTCAGTAAGTTATGATCTTCCTGGTCTTCAGGAGACATCATATTAAATGAATTATTACAAAATTTCCTTCCTGGTCTTCAGGAGACGCTCAATAAGTTATGGCTTTGCTTATTACTTCAATTTCTCCAGCCAAAAAAAGTTGATTTTTTTGATCTGTGTATAAGCCGATCCCCCACTTCAGAAATTTTTTTTGGGAAAAAAACCTTGGCTTTTACATGAGTATATACAGTATATTAATGTTAAAACTTAAAAAATAAAATTTGCACTCCGCTATTTTTACCATATCATTAAGAAATTATGCCAGATTTTGTTAATATTTAATTCTAGATTGTTATTAATTGTTTCTGATTGTTTTTTAATTATTAAAATAACCGAAATTCTGTCAGTAACAATTTGCATCTAATGTTTACAATTTGTTTTCTTTTATTTAGTACTTGACTTCCTTAAAATGCTGTTACTTTATGTAGTTATTTTAAGATAATAAAATCATAAAATTAAGATAATAAACCTTCCTGGTCTTCAGGAGACGTTCAATAAGTTATGGTTTTGCTTATTATTTCAATTTCTCTAGCAAAAAGAAAAGCCGACCCCCACTTCAGAAAATTTTTTTTGAGAAAATATCCTCGGCTTATACACGAGTATATACGGTAAATATAGCAGTAGTAGCAGTTGAGAAAAAATTTTATTTAATGTTATTAAATAAAGTCTCAGCTACTAGTGCTATATTTAAATTGTTAATATTGTATAAGAGTTTAAGTAGTGATTAAAGCAAATTGAATGATCTATACCAGTTATAAAAAATAAAATAACCATATTTTATCTGAACATTACTAATATTATCTATGAGCAATATATTAATTAAACTATATGGTATATAGGACATTTGGCTGGATTGGCTAAATGGAAATACTTTGGATTTTCAATCAGAAGACCCACGATCAAATTAAGAGCTCACTACTAAGAAATTTTTTATGAAAGGTTCTTGCCAGATTCTTTGATTCATATCCTGTATTCGCGAACAAAAAGAGACTATAGAGGGCATAACGATTTTTTCAATATGGTGGTTAAAAGTAGCATAAGCACAGACATAGGAACACAGATAAGAGAGATACTGAGAGTAAACAATTGTTTTAGTGATGCTCATCAACAAAGTTCAACTTTTGATATATTTGATTATTTAAAAAAATTAAAAATTTATCAGTATGACTTCATATTTATTCTTTTTTCAATAAGAAAAAATAAATAATAATGCTTAGTTTCAAAACAAGGCTCATGATCACTTAATATTGTGAATAAAATTTGTTTTGGCTTGAATTAAACAGAATGAATAGGATTAAATATAGAAGTATTATTTCTGTGTTTATAGTTACATTAATGGAAAATTTATATTCTAATAATTTTATAATTTAACTTCCTATTAATTTTTAAATGAGAGATGTTAATGAAAAAAAATTTGAGAAGATAGGATTAATTATTCATGTTTTCAATTTGACCTTTCCCACAATTATGCTATTTAGTAATTTATTAATAAATTATAAATTATCAGATAACAAAGTAGCAAGTTATGGTTTTGCTTATTACTTGAATTTCTCCAGCCAAAAAAAAGTTGATTTTTTTGATCTGTGTATAAGCAGACCCCCACTTCAGAAATTTTTTCCGAGAAAAAATCCTCGGCTTATACACGAGTATATACGGTAATTTTGCTTACAATTAATTATATTATTTATAATAATAACAATTTGCTCCAGTAATTTTGTCTAGCATATATCCTATCATAAAGTTGCTATCAAATGAAAATTCAGGAAACTTAATATATATTTTTAAATACTTCAATTTCTCCAGCCAAAAAAAAAGTTGATTTTTTTTATCTGTGTATAAGCCAACCTCCCCACTTCAGAATTTTTTTTTGAGAAAAAATCCTCGGCTTATACACGAGTATATACAGCATGTAAAATATATGATAATTAAAAATATTTATAGCCATGGATTATATATGAAAAGTGCTAAGAGTTACACGTGGCTTATGAGTTTACCATGTCTGCTCTATCATCTTGGAAACAGCATAGGTAGTCACCTAGATTTTTGAAACATTTATTTTTGGTCAATCTACCTTAAAAATCTATATAATTTTTAGAAGAGGTTCTAATGAAAAGTTATACCTAATCTAAAGAAGCTGATTAAATATACATAAATATAATTTTTCAATGCAAATTTTTAGCTTTGGCAATGCATTAGTATTTTCTCCATATTGTAATGCATTAGTATTAATTAAATTACTATTATTTATAGAGTAAAATTTGCATAGCAGTCTTTGACTTTGACTAGAAGATTTTAGCCAATGTGTGAATTAGCTGGCCAGATTTTGAAATCAGAATAAAAGTCAAAGTTTTTGGGCATTGACTAAATACTGTGTACAAGCATTTCACAAATTGGCCAAATTTTGGGGTTTGGCCATAACATTTCAAGAACTTCTAACATGAAAATTAATAACCAATATAACAATTTTACCTTTAATAATCATGACAAAAATTCCCACAACAAGAAATTTATTGCTAACAGTAATAGCAGTTTTTTTTACCGCCCTGCTGGCAGGATTAGGAAAACATTCTGTATATGCACTAAGGACTGGGCAAGTTTTCATCATTACTGCTCTCTGGACTGAGCAAGTTTTCAAAAGTAAAGCAGGATTCAAGTGTCCCATACACAGTGATTGGCATGGTTTTAAAAACAAATAAGTCTTTAATAAGAAATCACTTTAATAGGAGTATGTATTTGCATCAAATAAAAAACTGATCAAAATGGACTGAACGTGTTTTGGGATCACACTCTTCAATTGTTGCTCATCAAATTTTCACACCAAGATAATAATTATTAATTACCATATTTGTCAGCTTAATAAAATGTTGCAGTATAGATGATGCACCCCAATTTTGGAACCACAAATTAAAGAAAAACTATAAATAATTATAAATTTAAGAATAAACTATAAAGTAAAAACTAAAATTACAGAAAGGGTTAATAAAAAACCAAAAATGCTTTTTGCAATTTTATAGTTTTTACTTGTTTTTATCCATCTTAATGCTACAATTATTATTTATGATCTATCAAGACAGTGGTTTTTTTTAATTTTTAATTTTTTTTACTTGTTTTTATCCATCTTAATGCTACAATTATTATTTATGATCTATCAAGACAAATTAAAAATTAAAAAAAACCACTAAGAATAACTTTTAAAAAATTTGTTAATATGGAAATTAAAAATTCAATAAAAATAAAACTCAAAAAAGTTATAAGATTAATAATAATAATAATAATATAGTATTATTCAACTTCAGATTTATTACTGACATGATGATCATTATTCTCACAACATGATCATAATCAATGATTAGGCAAAGTGTATTATGACTAGAATTCATTTATTACTCCAACAACATCCTGGTAATTACTGAAAAATGTACAGATTACCTGTACATTTTAATAATGGGTGTATAGATTACCTTTATAATATCCATTTTAACAATGGGTGTTTCCAGTTGGCAAGCAGCTAACTAATTGATTTTCAGCAAACTGTGAGCTGCCTAACTGGATGGTTTGCTTACTTTGAACAATGCCATCAGTCACTGTGTTTGCTGCTAAGCAGTCAGTGACTCATTTCCTTGCTTAGTTTCATAGCATTCAAAATGGCAAAACAAGACAACAGTAGTGTCAGTGTTATTCTTAAAGATAAAAGTACAGAAACTTATAATATCACTGTGTCAAACATGTTAGCAATATTTCAACAGAATCATCCATAACTTTATCACTTAATAAAACTAACAATATTTCTTGTTCCTGGTCAGCTATTTTTGTGTACACAAGACGACCAATTTGACAGCATAAGCTATCTAAGCAATGACATTTGCTAGGTAAACTCTTCTTCAGCAAAGTTATCAAGTTGCTTGCTAGCTGGAAGCATCCAATGTAAACTATCCCTAAACTACATTTTATCTCTTGATAAAATAGCTTGCTGTAATTTTTAATATCTTTAAAAATTATATGCATTATTAACTAATGCAAACTAAATTATAATAATTTTTAATATATTTAAAATTACCCTTAAAAAAATTCATTTTATAAGCCAACAAATAGGTTTTTTTAGGAATTTTGCATTCTATTTGGATGATTATTAATAAATGATATATTTCTTTAATTCATCAATTTATTGATATAAATACAGTTCCCATTTAAACAGATCTGATATATGTAGATCTATAGAGTTTTTGATTTAAAAGAAAAATATATTGAATCAAAATGGATAGTTATAACAGAAATCAACAAAGTCTGATTCTATTGTTTGTTTGTGTTATATATTACTTGATACCTGCAAGTGGTACGACGTCACAATTTCGGATTCCATTAGAAGAAGAAAACAGTCTATCCGAGATCCTACAGTTCATATAGACAATAAATTGGCGAGTGCTCTATCCGTCCTACAGTTCATATAGACAATAAATCGATGAGTGCGTTTGTTCATTCGCCATCAAAAGGCAAAATCAAATCTTATCTGTATAATAAGAGTTGAATCTATAAACTGCTTATCAGTAGCTGTTCAAGATCCTAGAGTTCATATATATAATAAATCGGCGAGTGCATGTCACTGTTTAACAGTTCATATAGACAATAAATCAGCGAATGCGTGTCACTGTTCATTCCGCCATAAAGGCAAAATCAAATCTCATCTGTATAATAATCGTTGAATCTATAAACTGCTAATCAGTATCAAATCTTATCTATATAATAATCGTTGAATCTATAAGATGCTAATCAGTATTTATCATCTGTATAATAATTGTTGAATCTATAAGCTGCTAATCAGTGTTTACGTCTGTATAATAATCGTTGAATCTATAAGCTGCTAATCAGTGTTTATGGATTCATTTGTCGAATCTATAAGCTGCTAATCAGTATTTATGGGACAGTTCATATAGACAATAAATCAGCGAATGCGTGTCACTGTTCATTCCGCCATAAAGGCAAAATCAAATCTCATCTGTATAATAATCGTTGAATCTATAAACTGCTAATCAGTAAGGCAAAATCAAATCTCATTTGTATAATAATCGTTGAATCTATAAGCTTCTAATCAGTATTTACGAGTTCATTTTGTAGCAAATATAATAAATAAATACTATTTCCCACAACTAATATAGAGCACAATTGGCAGTAGTATCTATATATGTTGTTAAAATAATGTTATAGGCAGTTCATATAACTTTTCAAAACTATTTTCCACAATTTTTTTGTAGCAAATATAATAAATAAATGATATTTTCCATATATTTTAAGGACATTTTAAATGAGTTTTATCTGCATTTTTAATATTTACTATGGTTGTTAATATAATAAATAAATGATATTTTCCATATTTTTAGGACATTAAAAATAGTTTTATCTGCATTTTTAATATTTACTATGGTTGTGGAAAGGAGCCAGAACGAATTAATCAATTTTCAATTAAATCCTATGGGGAATCGCGCCTTGGATAACAATATTTTCAATTAAATCCTATGGGGAATCGTGCTTTGGATAACGACGGTTTTGGTTAACGATTGTTCCGCTGGAACGGACTACTGTCATTAACCAAGGTACCACTGTATTAACATTTGCAATTTTTTGGTGATATTCTTGAATTAAATATTTTGCATTTCAATTTATTCTTACAGCATTTTAATAACACCCATTTTTCATTATGTATTTGTTCGTAATATTCTGTTTGGTATTAATAAATAAAAAAAATTAAATTAAATTAAAATATGTACAGCATATTTATAAATAGAAGTTATTGATTTATATTATTTATTATAATTTTAAACTGATCTAAATAAAATATAATATTTTTCAAATTATTAACCACTAAATATTCTGAAATAGTTGATATTGAAAAATTGGAGAAGGGGAGAGAAGTTTCTCTGGTCTGTGTTACAACTGAGGCACGCTATGTGGATAGCTGAAAGTGTTTTTGAATAAACGATTTATCTTACTTATTTGGCTTATTGTTTGCTTTTATTTAATATGAAATAGTCAATGCTGGTCTTTAAATTACAACACACACAAGCAAAGTTTTATTAAATTTTGAGTTTTTAAGATAGCATATGAAAATTATTCAAATCATTCAATTATATTTGTATGGAAAATAATATTTATTTACAAAATGTACTTGATGCCTTTGTTATTTTTCAAGATAGTGTATAACAGAAAAATCTATAAAACTAGATGTTTTGAACTAATTTATTTTTATATAATAGTGAAAAAAACTTATTCCATTACCATTCCATAGTCTATTTGTGGAATTTAATGCAATAATTTTCTGTTTAATTCTAATGATTTATAGATTAAATAGATTTCATTTCTAAAGTAATAATTTGCATGTTAGAAAAGAATGCATTAAATATAAAAATGTTCTCAATGATATGTTTCTATATGATCATGAAATATGTTACACCTTTAATATAGGCTTCACTGCAATTAAGTGGTTATTTGCAGGAAAATTATTAAGAAATGCTAACTTTTTCTGGGAAAGAGATAAAAGAACTTGTCAAATAGGGCTGTATATACAAAAATTTTTCATGAATTTGGAGTAAACTACCACATATATTGATACTTGAATATAAGCCGACCCCCCCGACTTTGAAGTTTGAAAATTGGTAAAAATGCGTTACCCATGTATAAGCCTACCCCCAGACATTAGCATTTAAAATTCGATAAAAATTTGAAAACGATAAATTACACGATGTCTTTGATTTTCTGACTATCGATATATTAATGCCATTTGCCAAAATAAATATTTTATTGAAACTTTACATATAAAATAAATTATTATAATATAGACACAAATATATCAATTTAAAAAATAAAATTTTACTTTATCCAAAGCAATTGAGTTCGTCGCACCACCGACTCCATCTGCGTTTGTGTAGTGCATCAGATAGGTGATGATGCGCTGCAACGCAGAAATTCTCGATAATAATCCAGCTAAAGTGATTCAACGCAGTGCACCTACATAAGATTCTTGGATTATTGTTGAGAATTACTGCATCGCAGATCATCAGGCAGCGCGTCATTGCCTATCTGATGCATTACACAAACGCAGATGGAGTCAGTGGTGCAACACACTAGATTGTAACAGGTAAAGTAAAATTTTACTCCGAAGCAAGATTGATGTTGGTATATGACATTATTGTTAGGATGACGTAGCTTCAAAAAATATGAGGTTAACGAATAGTAAATAAATTTTGATAATTTACATAAAAATATTTTCTTATTATTGTTGTTATTGAATAACTGTTTTCTAAAAAAGTTCATATTATCACAATAAAAATTCCATTAGAATACATCTATGTCACACGGCTCCCAAGAGGTCCTTCAAAGTTTCATTTTCACTATAGTTGAGTTGAGTTCGTATTCAAATCTTTCATGATATGCAATTTAGGAACAAGACTAGAAGAGCAAAAAAAAGATGTTTTATAGGCCAAACTATCTACCTCTTTAGCAACAGAGGCCTACAGCAGAGATTTAAATATATGATGGGATGAAGCAAAGATAGTAAAGTTCCTTAAGCAGAAAACACAATCAGCAATCACTGAATCGGTAGAGATTTTACAAAGGAAGCATTAAGAGAAATTGTTGAATGGTGGGCTGGCTTGGGAACCCCCACAACTATGGAAATAAGCGATAGACAAAGAAGTGAAGAAATCATATAGGCAGCATCAACCTAATTCTTCCTGAGAGTAGGAATATTTGAACTATTAATGTTTTTTATGTAAAGTTATTTTCTTAAGTTCATCTAGTATTTATGTTTAATCTTTAGGTTATTTTTTGTTATTTTGTTGTATTTTTATGTAGACAACACTTATGTTAATATTTTTAGATCATTGCCATGACGACTGAGTATTCCTAATGTATTTTTAAAAATGATTCGATTTTGGAATATTGTACCTGACAATGGCATAATGGCTGAAAATGTTAGTCAAGTTCTCGCTAATAAAGTTTTTCTTCACTGCTAATTGGTGCTGATTTTTTTTCTGTGCATATACTGAGTATAAGCAGTAGAATTCTTGTATTTTATTCAAATCTTTGATCGTATTTTAAAATGAGTTGATCACCCTAATGATGATGTCACATACCATTAGGACGATGTGTGCAACGTGATGATGTCATATCTAGTTATCCGTTAGGATAACTAGATATGACATCATGTCTATCCATTAAACAGTTATGAGGTGTGCAACGTGATTTCTAGATGTTAAACGTGCAATTTCAAAGTTTTGATTTTGCTTATGATGAACTTTTTTGATAGACTTGTGAGGGAGTTAACTCCAACCTATCCTATTTTATTTTATTATGCACTTTATTATTTAGCGTTATTTTTTTTATCATCTAACTTAATTATATTTTAGTTTACGAGTTAACTTACTTCCACCTTCTTCGTCGTCGTCAACAATCACGTGTTACGGAATCGGAAACGTCCTCTGGAAGAGCTGTCCCAGGGAATAACGTCATCATCTGATCCAATATGAGAATATAAGAATGATCTCTTATCAATGTTTTGTTCAGTAGATCCGATATGAGAATATAAGAATGATCTCGTATTGATGTTTTGTTCGTATAAAATTAAATTGTAAAGAGGATGACATGAATTGACTACTCTGTAAGATAATAACTTTGCCTTGTTACGTATAAGTATGTAAATGAAGCAGCACGGGACTATAAGTCACCTAAGTATGTAAATGAAGCAGCACGGGACTGTAAGTCACCTGGTATAAAAGCCTATGAAAAACGACAACCGATGAGGTGTTGTATGGACGTTAAGCTGGCTAAGTGACAATTGAGTTTCTTGTTAAGATCGACGATTGCTTGAGGTTTGTATCAGTGGTGGAGGTAGTAGAATTTAAGTAGTATTTAAGATTTATTTCTTGTGAATAATTAGATTGTTGATATTTGAGTTTATTAAACAAGCTTTTTGATTAACATTGATTGTTGCTTTATTATAGTTTCAATAAAGCATTTATTAACACTTATGTAAGTATTTTGGAGTCTAATAAATTTTATATTTTTTGTTATCTAACTTGTTTGAGGATTTCTTCAATTCATTAGCATAAGTACCTAACATTATTATTCGTTTTAGTTCTAACACTTAATCGGCACTTCTAGTTGTAAGTTCCGATTTCCGGTTTCATTTCGTCGGTTAGATGTTACATTGTTGTTAGATTATTTTTGAAATTAATTATTTTTAAGTTAAAATTAGTTCAAGACCTGAGCTCAGGCTGAACTCTGGACTGCAGAGTCTTTAGAACCATTAGGCTTAGTTTGTAATTAATAGTATTGACATTCGTTGAAATCCGCGACTTTGCAGACTAAAGTTATTTTCAGTACAATTTTAAATAATTATTATTTTTTCATTTTTTTAAAAATTATTTCAGTTATTTTTTAATCTTTAATTAAATCATCAATGAGTTAAATATAATAAGTATTTATCGATTATTAGTGAATGGATTAAAACATTCTTAATTAATAATAATGAAAAATAAATATATTTTTTTCACTCAAATATGAATCTTTTAATCTACTTTAGTTAAATATAATAAGCATTTATCAATTACTAGCGAATGGATTTCTTAATTAATAATAATGAAAAATAAATATATATTTTCACTCAAATATAAGTCCTAGGTAAGATTCTTGATTGATTGTCGAGTTTTTGTATCGCCAAAAACATCAATTTGCTGATGGCGGCTTAATAAAACCAAAAGTTCTTCAAATCTATTAAAGTATATATTTCCATTTTTGATCTGTGCTGAATTATTAATGTTCAGTACAGATTTTAAATAATTATTATTTTTTCGTTATTTTAAACATCATTTTAGTTACTGTTTAATCTACTTTAAATCATCAACGAGTTAAATATGATTTTAATCTTTTTTAATTAAATCAGCGATGAGTTAAATATAATAAATGTTTATCGATTACTAGCAAATGAATTAAAACATTCTTAATTAATAATAAAATAATAATGAAAAATAAATATATATTTTCACTCAAATATGAATCCTAAGTAAGATTCTTGATTGATTGTTGAGTTTTCGCATCGTGTCATATCGGGCCGCACGGCATCGCCTATCTGATTACGGTATATAGACGCAGGTTGGAGTCAGCGGAGCGACGTGCTCGATCGCATCGATATTATTATATATACAATAGTATATATAAAAATATACAATTACTGCAAAGTTTACCACGTCGAAAAATTTACATGAATCGATAGATTATAGCAAAAAATTTTTCAAAGAACTATATCTCTATTGGGTACACTTGAAAGAAAAATCACTAACTTATCACTTAATTCACTTAACATTTCACTTAACATAAAAAGCTTTCACTATCACTTAATTAATAAGAGATAATAACATTTCTTTCAAAAGTGTAATATTTTAAAGATGGCTGCTAACATATGCGTATCGCGTTCCAGCCATCCAAAAGAATTGCGCATGAGTAAAATGGTTCCACTTCCAACTGAGTTTTATAGCATAGTATTGCAACAGATACTTTTGGATGATCGCAGGCTGGGTATCACCCTTGAAGAGTGAACCGAAAAAGAAGGAAGGGGTTCAACGGACTGGGCCGGATCGACTATAAAAAGTAGAGCTATGAACCTGGATTTTCTCGAAAACTGGAGATGTGGAATCGAGATTCTCCAAGATAGTACTACAGGGTCATCCAGTCAAACTTCTGTTGCTTTTGGTGGTGTAAGTTATGCCGGGAATAGCTAAGTTTCTAAAATCTGCTTATTAAAAATGTGATCAATTAATATCTTGACGATTTAACCAAATCAAAAAATTTCTTAATTAGCTCCATAAATGTAACAGAATTTCATTAATCATATTGCGAAACAATTGATCAAGATATCGGATTTCATTAATAAAAATTCGTAAATTCTATAAAACTTACTCATTGATGGCTTCAGCATATGTATTATCAGATTGACCTTGGGCATTTATATGCACTCCCATTGCTGAATCTGAAATTAATTAGATTAAAGCATTTTTGTAACAGAATATACGATATGCAAAAAATTAAAACATTACCTCCGATTATGTCAAGTGTGCAGAGAGAAATTATTTCTGCCATATCAAAAATTTCATTTTCCTCTATTTTCTTTAGTTTATCGATTAAGATATTAGATTGTTCGTTAAATATGTCTTGAAAATCTTCGAGAATTCGAAAATGGAAAGCGGGAGTTAATAATTTCCTTCGGGTTCTCCATTTGTTATCAGAGCTGTTAGTTAATATATTAAATTAAAATAATTTATTTTTCTATTATTTGAATTTATATTTTTGAACTATCTTACCTAGTTAAGAGACCTGTTCCTAACCAAGGATGAAGTATATCGTATAACCAATCTTTATTAATTGTAATAGAACTTTTTAATACTTCCTATATAAAATAAGATTATTTGAAATAGTTATTTAAAATGATTTTATTAATAAAAATAATAATCGCAAATTACCTGAATTGTATCGGGATGAAAAAGTATAAAATAATTATATCTACCCCACGAAGTTCTTGCTATTTTTTCCTTGATAGTTAATATGCATACACCATTTATCAGTTGAGTAAAATCTAAAATTTGAATTTACAGATTATAAATGAGACTTGATTTGAATTATTTTTCGTTTTCAATTTTCTCTATATTGACTTGATGTAAATAACATTCTCTCGCTAATTAAAACACAAACAATTCTTTATATTAAATTTTTGGATGAAACAAATGGAGAACTCTACTTCTCATATAAATTTCATTTTATTTTATTTAGGAATAAATTTCAAATTTTGCTATTTTCGTTATTCTTGATGCTTTAGGTTTACTATTTATATTGATATTTACAAGTTATAAAATACGGATTATTTATGTACTCATAATTTGTATGAGTAGGAGTGTGTGTTTATATAACTTTTATATTTAAAAAATGATAAAATGTGATTAGAATTTTTATATATAATATCATTGAGAATAAGCACACGGATGTCCTCCTTATTCCCCTTTTATTAGATTGATGCAAATTCCGTAGCGTTTTAAATATAGGTTTGTTAAGTTTGTTTGTTTAGTGTTTTATTTATGAAATTCAGTTAAAAATTTGACCAAATCAAGCAAGCAACTATTCAACAATGTAATCTTCGTCATTGTCAATAACTTCCTGCCAATGTTGGGGTAGTTTTTGGATTCCCTGTCTGTAGAAATCTGTTGGTTCCTTGCTGTGCTTTCACCGATGGCATTAGTTCCGTACACTTCACAGATGTTCCTAGCCGCATTTACTGCACTTGAACCTCGGTTAAACTCGTACAGCAGAATATGTCGGAAATGTTCGTTTTTCTCGACCTGACACTCCATCTTCAACAGCGAAGAAATAACAATCATTTGTAACAATCTTGCTGACAGCTCGTATTCCACAAGACAACACTCCAAAGTAAACAGTGACAATGTAAAAACGGTAAACAAATGAACAGCAATGCAGTGTTGCTAGGCCAAATCAAAACGCTACGGAATTATGCATCAATCTAATACATAAAATGCATAATGATTTTTTGAAGATTTTTTTAGAATGAAATTTACATTATTTGTTTCCAAACATTGATTTTTTGAAAAGGATATTTTTGCAATTTTTGTGATAATTATTAATTTACACACTATAAAAATGTTAAATATAAAGTAGGAATTTAAAAATATAAGAAAACTTTTATAAATGTAGAAATAAATACCAGTATATTTTTTTAATTAAAAATTAATTGCCAAGCAGAAAATTGGTTTGCATCATATAACATTTTTCTTAAGTGCAATACAGATAGGCCTTGATCATTTGACCAAATCAAGCAAGCAACTATTCAACAATGTAATCTCCGTCATTCTCAATAACTTCCTGCCAACCTTGGGGTAGTTTTTGGATCCCCCGTCTGTAGAAATCTGTTGGTCCTTGCTGTGCTTTCACCGATGGCTTTAGTTCCGTACACTTCACAGATGTTCCTAGCCGCATTTACTGCACTTGAACCTTGGTTAAACTCGTAGAAGTTCCTAGCCGCATTTACTGCACTTGAACCTCGGTTAAACTCGTACAGTAGAATATGTCGGAAATGTTCGTTTTTCTCGACCTGACACTCCATCTTCAACAGCTAATGTTCGTTTTTCTCGACCTGACACTCCATCTTCAACAGCGAAGAAACAACTCATTTTTCTCGACCTGACACTCCATCTTCAACAGCGAAGAAATAACATCGTTTGTAACAATCTCGCTGACAGCTCGTATTCCATAAAACAACACTCCAAAGTAAACAGTGACAATGTAAAAACGGTAAACAAATGAACAGCAGTGCAGTGTTGCTAGGCCAAATCAGAACGCTACGGAATTATGCATCAATCTAATATTTTGCTCTTTGATGTCCTATAGAGCAAAATATTTTTATTTGTACTTCGATATTAAATAATTAAATATGATATACTTTATGCTTAATTCAAATCTATGTTAAACCTATATATTTCGTCCATATATAGCTATAATATAACATAGATTTTTGCAAAAAGTGCATTACAGAGCTAAGGCTCAGCGGTTGGAATTCTATTAAAATAAAATTTTTAATCTAGAAATTTGATATGCATGACAAAATTAAAATCACTTTTATGTTAAGAACTTTAGCATTGATCGAAATGATTATAATAATATTATGTATAGAAAATTTCTAGAATTTCATTTTAAAATGTCGCAGAAAATTCTGCTCTTAAGTCAATATATCTATTTCAGTCTATATTATTTAAAAACTTTTTTTAAATACAGAAGTATGGGAAATTGGGCCAGAATAATCCCTTTAAGCAAAAACCCGAAAAAAATTCAAATTAAGTTGTTATTGGATTAATTTTGTTTATATATTTTGGAAGACTAATCTTCCGACTATAAAATACCTTAAACATTCGAGGATTATTCATTAGAAATAACAGAAAAAAAAAATTCAAGACCTATGTCAAAGGATAATTTTGTATACCCATCTCTCCTAAATGATCCCATAGAGATCATTTTTCCACAGATACAATTAATAAATAATGCAATTATTTATTAATTGTAAATAAAAGAGTAGGTAAAAATACAGCAAAAACAAGTTTAATTATATCTACGTAAGATGTTATTTCATGTTTATGGAAGTAAAAGAAACATCAGTTGACTAAAATTCCGATATCTTCAGTAGCAGCTATTGATTTTCATTTAATCGAAATGACACATTCCAAAATACACTAACCTAACCTAACTAGGATATAATCCCATGTTGTTTGTAGTAGTACAAGCTTTGCTGGTTTTTCAACAGGTGACAGTAAAACTTAACAAAATATTATATAATGGGAGATCGTATCACCCTGACGGATCATTTTTTATCAATTTCCTCTAATTTTGTTTGCAATAGCCGGACAAAATATAGTTGCAAATTTAACAATATTTTCTGTTTTATAAAATAATTGTTTTCATTTTTTCACTGGTAATCCACCATTTCCGTTTCTTCAAAATAAATTATCATATTAATAAATAACCTACTATTATCGCTTTAATATTATTTTTAAGGTACTATAATACTGATAGTTTCATTATAATTTAATAATATCAATATTTTCATAATATCAATATTAACAGTTTAAAAATATTTCAGTAATATTAACTAAGAAACATTTTTTCTTATAGTAAAATTAATAGTTTGATCCAGTGGTTCCCAGCGTGGGGTGCACGCCCCACAGAGGGGCAATTTGATTTTCAAGGGGGACAATTCGAGAATGACATATTAATAGTGCATTTTTTTTTTGCATTTCTTATGGTTCTAGAGATCTCATATAGAGTATATAATTATATATTGTGACATATATATTTTTAAAATTAAAATCAGAATGTACAGTCGAGAACAAAAGTAAATCGCTACTATACCGCGTCGGCGTGAAAAATTACGTCACGACGTCAAATGTGACGGAATCGGCAAAGTAGACATTAATAATGCATAATTATGTCGAATAATGGGCGTTCCATTGTCGAATATATATTTTTAATATATATTCGACAATGATCTATGCGAGTTCCAGACTTGAATAAAAGACCAACATTTCTAACGAATCCGTTTTCTCCTTCCGCGTGAACTATAATAAATCTAGCTCAGTGTTACCCAACGTGGGGCGCACGCCCCACAATTAACCTCCCTTTGTGAGGCGCATGCTCCAAGGGGGCAATTTGATTTTTCAGAGGGGAAATTCGACAATGAGTTATTAACAATGAATTTTTTTCATTTCTTTTGATTTTAGGGACAATATATAAATATATATTGTGACATATACATTTTAGAAATTAAAATCAATGTACACGGCAGTTATGAAACTTTATTTGCTGTTTTTTCATATTAATTCATATTATTATTTTTTAAACAATTTTTTGTGATTTCTTTTGTGGTGTTTTGTGGTTCAATTTTTTTTAGTGGTTTTTTTTGTACTTCAACTGTGTTTTTGTTCTTTTATTTTTCTGTTTCATAGATATCATGTTTTTGGAAGCCTGTTTAGACCAAATTAATAGCCTTTTAGGCTTTCTCCACGTGAATAGGAGTTCACTTTTTGAATAATAAAAAATTATATGTCACAAAGGGGCATCGGGATTTTAGAGATGCTTAGGTAGGGCATGGCCAAAAAAAGATTGGGAACCACTGATCTAGCTCCTTTCTAAAATCCCATTTTCTTTGTCGCTCTGCCAACATTTTTCAACAACAGTACTGTCCGTCCAGCTTAGCCGCGACAATCGACGCAAGTACGCGTGCGCTAACTGATCGAGTCCAGTGACAAAATAGGGATGACAGCTTTGCACATGGATGTTTTCAAACGCAAGATAATCGAAGTTGAATGGAAATTTATTGTAATCTCGAATGCTAAATGATTAGTTTCGACGTAGGATATAGTAAATTTAACAGAACTTAATATAATATAATAATTCCCACCCGTCATTATACCGACTGCACTTCTCCCTTTCGCGTTTGGACTCATCCATCTTAGCTAGGCGCAGCTTTCGTGGACGGACAATAAACTGACAACAAATAATAATAATAAATTAATCTAATTAAAGTGGCTCATTTGTAATTAGTCTAATCAACTATCTCACATAATAATAATAATTGCCAATCACTGTGTTCAATATAATAAAATCTCTCTAATATGTAAATTGAATTCCTGCTGTTCCAATGAATTTACAATTTACATGTTTGTCCAATGGTCCAATATATAGTTGAGTTAAAAATTGTCAATGAGTAATATTCTATTAGAAAAATATGCTTTTCCTGTAAATTAAAAGTAATAAATAATTATATAGAACGTATTTTTATTCCATATTACAAATTGATAAATTATAGCACACATAATAAATTAATTTCAATTAACCTCTGGATTATATGAAATCGACTACAGATTACTGGGAGGTAACTTGAAACAGGGTTACTTATTAAAGTCTTTATACCCAAATAAGATGGTTGGGGAAATCGAGCTACAGTATTAGATAGCCATAGTTAATAATTAAAAAAATTTACTCTCTTTAAAGTGAACACATTTGAGTATTGTAGTAAATTAAATAAACAAGTTATTCACTAATATAAATATTCTTCTTCATACGATAAAGGAATTATAAATTTCTTTTTTAATAAATTCTAAAATTTTATTGTCGACATTTTGGCGATGCAGTAGCTAAATTGCTCATTAAATGATTTGTCAGTATTTATAGAGGGCGTAAGTAGCCATGTTAGTATTTGAGAGAAAAGTCGTCTGCGGAAGTGTCAGCTTTTTTTACTTTAATTAAAGAAATATTTTATAAACCATCATCATTGATAATTTTGGTAACTTTTTATGAAATGCGGACGGATGAACATAATTCTATAAAAAAATGGCGGATCCACAGTTTGAAGAATTTCGTTTGATTTTCGATCAATTGCCTCAACATATTAAAGCACCTTCTCACTGTTACAGGTACAGATTAATCTTATTACAAAATTACTAAAAAATTTAATGATCATCTATATTACTAATTAAATATACAGTATTATCATTTTAGTTTCAGTTTTAAAATCATTGTTTACATTTATTCTTAAGTATTGATAACTTTATTTTAATGACATAATGATATCTAACAAGTTATATGTATAAGAAAGATTCAAAACTTCAGAAATAGGTTTCATATATAGCCTATATGTAATCAGTATACCATATAATCTTTATACATGAGAGTAATAAACATTCATAGATTAATTTCATTATTAACCTTTAAAAGAAAAAAATGCTTTTGAACTCTATCTAGTACAACCTAAGGTAACGTTCTAATTATTAAAAGAATTATAAAAACATATTCGATTTGAATAATAAAAATTATATGTCACAGAGGGCATCAGGATTTTAGAGATGCTTAGGTGAGACATGCAAGAAAAAGATTGGGAACCACTGATTTGATCTAAACTGATAAAATAGGTTAATAATTATTAGTTTAATTCTATCATTAATGTTATTCTCAATGTAATGATATTTAATTAATCCTTCAACTATTATATTTAAAAATAGTAGCCATTCAATGCTGCTGTAATCTCTTAATATATCCTGAATTATTGAAATTTTATGTAATTAGCAAAATTATCATGTCATTAAATATGATCACGATGACACATCAATTAATCCTTTATCTATAATAATTAAAAAAATATACATAGTCAAAATTTGAAGACTTGACCTCCTCCACATGAATAGGAGTTCACTTTTTGAATAATAAAAATTATATGTCACAGTGGGCCATCAAGATTTTAGAGATGCTTAAGTGAGGCATGGCCAAAAAAAAAGATTGAGAACCACTGTTCTATAGTATAGTATACTACTAGTACTGTAATAGTATTATATTAATATATTATACTAATATAATACTATTCTATACTACTAGTACTAAATAATATATATACTGTAATACTATAGTATAGTATTATTATATAGTGGTTATATATTAATACTCATCTTTATATACTAATTACTGTACTAATATATAACTACTATACTATTATATACAGTAATACTATAATAATATACTATAATAATAGTACTATAGCAAATATAGTAATATCAATACTATAGTAACTCTTCTATAGTATTGATACTATTGTGATAGTTACTACTACTCCTACTATGGAATATTATATGGTACTGTAGTAGTTACTATATATATATAGTAAAAATAGTAGTAGTATTATCTTTAACATGAAAATATTATACTGTATAACTGTATATATATAATTATTTAATTATAAGAAAATTCATAAGCACATTATGCCACTAAAACATGTCATTAATGAAGTAAATTCCATTCAAAGATTTTCGATAAAAATAATTCGAGTAATGAATTTTTCTATATAAGCATAGGCTACAACAGGTAATGCTTATCACAAAATAATGTATAATTATATATAAGTTTATAAATATAACATCAATATATAATACAACAAATTTATGACGTAAAAATTCGTTAAAATTTACCTTTTTAAAAAATTGCTAAATGAAAATAAAGTTAAAAATAAATATATTTTCCAATTCATTTTGTGAATAGAATATAATTAAACAATATAAAATAAAACTTTATTTAATAGTAATCATCAGTATCAATGTAATTTCGTGTATAGTCTATTTTATATGGACTTAATCTGAGAGTGATGAGGTGATACTATAAAAATACTTACGGTAGCAGTTCTTAGACAAAAATCTCTATCCAGATGTTACTAAGAAACACAATGTTAAAAGAAAACCTTTTAAATCCTTACATTCTGTGCCTATACTTGTACTGTAGTTCCGTGCAATACATCGATAATAGGCGTTAAACAGCAATTCTTTTTTATAAGAAATGTTGCTCATACAGTATCTTTAAACGTACAAACACAGTATAGTAGAAGTAATTTATATAGTAAACAGCTACATAATAAAATGACAATTAATATTAATTTATCTTAAATTTATATTTAGGTGACTTTTTCCTGCGTGTTTTGAATTATTCGACCCAATTTTAAATACCATCAATATTTTTAAATGCGGTATAGAGCAGGGGTGGCCAAACTTCACGAGCCATATAGAAGAATCTCAAATACTTGAGAAGCTCATCAATATTTTTCAGGTAATCTTAACAATGGTTTCAATAATTGTTTTTTATATATTTCACATGCATTTATTTCCTATAGAGACATACTATTTTTTTACAGTGAATGAACAAATTACAAATATATTGTTATTATTTTTTAACTAAATAGGTATTTGCTTCATCTTAACTACTGACTTTAATAGTATGGAGCTACATTGAAGGTACCAAAGAACGGCATATGGGTATAGAGTAAATGTAAATAAAATCATGTAAACTTCAAATTCCAATATCGGTAAATAAGAACAATTTACACATATTTTTTGATATTTTTAATTAAAGTTTTGTATTTTAGATACTTCTATATGTTTAGATTCCATTAATAATTGCATATTCGTTCTTTATATAAAGTATATGCAGGTATTCTATGCAAATAAATGTATCCATCTTTAATATTTTTATGTGATTTTCGTGATTATTTATTGAATTCGAGCTGAATTATTAGAACAACAAATATAAATTCACATAATATTTATAAATGTAAAAAAAGATTTTTTTTATTGGAAGTTTAGAGTAAGTTATGTTCTTGAATCAAATTTTAGTTCCCAGAAGAAATACGTTTCTCATTTCAAAGAATCCATAAAACATTATTAATTTGTAACAAGCTGTCTTGATGAAGAAGTATAGTTCTTCGATTAAAAAATACCTTACAAATTTTATTTCGATTTTGATTTTATATTTTGAAAATTTAATTCGAATATGATATAAATCGTCATTTATGCAAATCTCATGAAAAGAATATTAAATGAGATAAGGCAGAATGCATTTAATTCTGATATCTTATGCAGTAGATGAAAGGAAAAAAAGTTTTCTTATACTTTGCTATATTAAAGTTTTGATGCAAAATTGATGTATAAAATTAAAAATTGTATATACCGCATAAATATATCAGTCTAAAATAGTGAATCACGAAAAATATTATCATAAATATTAATATTTTCTGAAAACATATTTATGCTATGTAATTTATAATTAATTTGCTTATATTATTATGCAAATAGTTTCATCAATCAAGTATTATTTTTTTTTTTAAATTGCAAACTCAGATATATATAAAAAATTAGAAAAAAATACAGTAATTTCATTATAATAATTTAAAAAATAGCAAGAACATATCTACGCTTCAAACAAAATAAAAATGAATAATGATTACAGTAAAATTAAAAATATTTTATAACTGAAGCTCTTTAAATAGTAAATAAGCGATAAAGTAAAATAACTTGACGACAGCATCGGAAGTCAGTATTAAGTCTATGGGATCCTATAATAACCTTATTACTATAGAATACTCTCGCATATACTCAATACTGACTTCCGATGCAGTCGTCAAGTTTTTTTATTTTTGAAAATAGAAAATCGATTAAGGAACAACATAATATTCAATTGAAACATTAAAAATTTTCTGATCTAGATCTGTTATGAAGATTAGTAATAAATTAAATATACAATAGTGAAATGACATTTCATAATACGATCTAAATTTTGGGTGATAAAAGATTAAGATCTGATGATGTCTGTGGAAAATTACTAACATTTTTTATTGAATCACTGAAAAATTGTGAACATAATAGGTATTTTGCTAAATCGTTTAAAATCGACAAATGTTTCAGCATCTTCGTAAAGAAGCCATAAATATTCAATAAAAATTTTGCTTTGTGTAGAAATATATTTAGATTTAGAAGATGGAAACATCATTTAAAAAAATGCTTTGTGTAGAAATATATTTAGATTTAGAAGATGGAAACATCATTTAAAAAAAAAAATTAATGTCTAAGCAGTTCACCATTAAAAAAAAAAAAACATTTTATTCTACTCTACATACCACAATTATCAATTTCTGCTTTCATTTACTGGATTCTACACTTTGTCTGTTTTTCCGACTATCTCTCTATATCAAAATTATATTTGCATATTGCAGTTCCACTCTGAAATAATGTTATCTTAATGATTAAAGTAGATAAACGACACTTTTCCTATCAAATGTTCATATAGAATAAAATTTGCGGACATTTATCCAATATCATCTGAATATTTTTAATTTTGAATTGTTATAAATAAACTAGATCTACTAAACATAAATTCTCTATAAATAAATTATAGTGTTTAAATTAAATAATATATAATATAATATATCATCAAATCACTGTTCTGACTACAGCTATATGGCAAATTATTGATGAGCAAAATGTTAAAATTTGAAATTATCTTTCTATTTTCTAATTATTAATTAAAATAACTTTTGTAAAAAGGTGAAACAATCTGATAAACTCAGCAATATTGCAAAATTTTTTATACTTTAATTCCCTTTTGGATTATAGATTCTCTAATTATTTAAGAAAAACAGATATTCTAATCTTATCATGTGAAGGAGAACTGTGTACAATATATCTAACTCACATATTAAATTTTTTTTGTTATGAAATTTTATCCAATTTATTCAATGTTCCACTTGTACGGGTCAAAGGCCTGCAATTTTCTCATATTCCACACTTTTCATTCACGTTGTATTGATTTTTCTGAGATGAATCAATGATTTTTTCAACATTATACTTTATGTTGTCTCTGCTTTCCTTCATTTTACTTTTATTCCAACGATTTCTTCACTGTTCACATGTCAGTTTAACTTGGAAATATTATTAAAATATGAAAGAAATAAAGGATTTTTTATTTCTTTCATTTTAATAATATTTCCAAGGTAGCATATGTCAGATATCCTTTAGTCTATTAGTGATATCAAGTACAGTATGTTAAACACGCTGGATTATAATTTTTAACAATGAGAATACTCTTCAGATAAGTGCTCATACTTGTACTCTTGTTGATGACACGTTGAAGTCTTACAAATTTACGTAATCTTTTCTCATATATTATAACAATTTTTTCACTCTAAACTGCTAAATTTTAAAGAGAGAAAAATATGTTATATTCTTTCAAACGAAGTAATTCACTAACTTAAGGGATAAATAGGATAAAGAATAGTTTTTATTTCACTTCAAATTATTTTTTACTGGAAGTATAAACATTCTTACTCAAAGAATGCAGTCTAAACTAAAATAATTTTATGCGAAAAAAGAATTAATTTCATAAAATTGATTTTACGAAAGGAAATCTCAAACTCCAAATTGACAATTAATCATCGTGTTAACTCTATCGGAAGAGTTTCAATCAATACTTAAAAAATTTAATTTAATAAAGTAGCTTTTCAATAACTAATCTTACTTAAATGTAGAAAAATAAAGGTATTTTTCAGCAAAATTTCTGCCTCGTTTTTCCGAATTTATTTGAAATGTTGGCATAAATTGAAGTGTTAAAAACAAATATATTTATAGTTTAAAAAGTAATTATGAAAAACAGATAAATATATATCACCATTAGCTATGAGTATAAACACACAGAGTTTATACTGTACTGTTTCGTTTATTTCAGAGTCTATAATTATAGCGACCAGATTTTCTGAACTTCAACTGGGAGGTTCTAGATAAGGGAGGATGTAGGATATAGGATGTGGGATTGGACAAAATCCAAAAAAAAAAAATCCTTTTTGGAAAAAATAGAAAAAAAATTTTTTTAAAAAGCAATGAAAAAAGTAAATTATTAAAAAAATTGCAAAAATAAAGCAGGAAGAGATAGTAAAATATATTGTTTATGTTTCTTTATTACTTTATCTTCAGATTGATTCATCCACATTGGTTATATTAGAATGACTATCGATGGAATTAAATGACCATATTCTATGTACAGTAAAGTTGGGAAAGAGAATTCAGAAGGTAATTTTTTAAAATTAAATCTAGTTAATCTTTTTTTTTTTAATTTTTAATATGAAATTATATTCCTATTTATAAGTAGTTGTAGGATAAGTAAATAAATAGTACTTATAAATACTATTTATTTATAAGTAAAAAACGGATAATCCGAGACATTTTATTCAAAACCAAGACAAATCCGGGACGCATGGTCACTTTAATAATTATGTTATAATTCATTATCCAAAAAATAGCATTTTCTAATCTTGACGACATGCAAAAAATCATAGGTAATCAAATATAAATAAATTCACAAGATAGTGAGTGTATCATTATCATGGGAATCATCACTAAAAATTTAATCACGATAAATTAAACGACGTCCAAATTCAGAGTGACCAAATAGAGAAGCAAACAGTTTCCACGAAAATAATTGATGTATAAAAAATGAAAATCTTAATTTTTTGACTTTATGTAAACTATAAATATGTGATAGTATATATAAATCTATTTAACGAACTAGTCAATGAAACTTTTTACAGAAATATCTATAAAAGATTTGAATACATTTAACATTTAGAGAGATATATTTTTACAGATAATACCTGGATAGAATTATGTGATAGTCTTTACTCGAAGACTTTTCTTTCCAAGATACTTAAGTATCACTTAAGATAAGCTTATAGGATTAGAGTCTCGTTTCTCTATTTAAGCTTCAACGATGACAAGTTATTTGTTTTATCCAGATAGTCAGTCAGGAAATTTGTTTACGACAACACCGAAGAATACTGATAATTCTATATCCACTGCGAAATACTATTTCCAACAAAATAGATCGTTTTTCACCGAAATGTTCGTTATACGACCCAAAAACAATTTAATACATCCTGAATAAAGTGACACAATAATCATTGGAAGAGAATAAATGAATATCAATACATTTTAGTGTTTAGGAAACACCGTCATCGATCGACAGTCTCAAACGACTCCCGTCCATTGTTGACATCGCACCAGTCTACAAGACTGGCTATGTTCAAACAAGACACTAAAGAAAAGAAATTCTTTTGTGACTAGAAAAAAAAACATTTACGGAATACAATATACAAGAAACAATATAAAATGTTTAAGTTATTTATAACTGCATTTGGTTAACTTTAATAATTACTCAGGCTTTTGAGTTTTGGGAAAAATTAAGATTCAATATAAAATGTTTAAGTTATTTATAACTGCATTTGGTTAACTTTAATAATTACTCAGCCTTTTGAGTTTTGGGAAAAATTAAGAATAATGAATTCTTTCCTGTGTTAGAATAATGGATAATATGTTTTTTTTTTTTAATGTTTTCAATCTAAAACCAAATTAAATATACGAAGCTATTAACTCTCATTTAAATTTACCAGTCGCGTTTACACATACACACAGCATCGGAAATCTATGAGATAGACTATACTGATTTCCGATTATATATTCTGTTATAAATAATTGATCTCTCTCATAGATTACACATACACACAGCATCGGAAATCTATGAGATAGACTATACTGATTTCCGATTATACATTCTGTTATAAATAATTGATCTCTCTCATAAACTCACTTCTATGAGAGTTGACTTCCGATGCTGTTATCAGGTACTTATACAAACATTACACATAATGATATAAGTATTATACGTAATAATACTAAAAATACGTATATACACGTAATAATGCATATGTTATACGTCATATCTATCTATTACACATGCAGTGTATATTGCATTATTAGTCTATGTGTAATATACACTGCATCTATTACGCATCCAGTGTATATCACACTGCCTAAGTAACACAGATTCTGTATATATTACATTATTAGTCTGTGAATATACATTGCATCTATTTCACATCCACTTATGTGTAATATACACTGCATCTATTACACATCCAGTGTATATTACACTGCCTAAGTAAGACAGATTCAGTATAGAGTATATTATATTATTAGTCTGTGTAATATACACTGCATCTATTACACATCCAGTGTATATTACACTGCCTAAGTAACACAGATTTAGTATATATTACATTATTAGTCTGTGAATATACACTGCATCTATTACACATCCAGTGTATATTACACTGCATAAGTAACAAATATATACTGTGTTACTTATGCAGTGTAATATACACACACACACTTATACTGTTATACACAATAAAATTATTGTTTATTCTACACGAGATCTATGTTAATTTCTTATTAATAATAATAATATTACCATTATCTATATTTATTCCAAAATTTTCCAAAATTTAATTAAAATATAAAATAAAATAGTTAGAAATATTACGTTAAAAAATAATTGTGTTTAATTATTATTTATCCACAAACTAAACGCTCATTTTTAAATATCAGCCATCAAAATAAAAATATACAGTATCAAAAGTTGATTATTTAGAAATGATGTACAGTGCCACTGAGTTAAATTAAACAAAATTAAATTTGAATATTTACATAATAATAATAATCTTAAATAAAACTATTTGATACGTTATCGGAAATTCGATTATGACGAATAAAAAAAATGATATATATATAATATCAATTTCTCATAACACATAAAACTTCGAAAAAAAAATTATCGCTTGCAACAAAGTATTTACATAACTCGTATCGAATAAAATTGATTTGCGATCGAGCAATACGAAACAGAAGGAAATAACCGAAACGAATCAATTCTTCCAAGTAATCAATCGTCCTTGTTATAAATAAGTGAATATAGAGTAATATCAACAAAACTCCTTTAATAAAATCTATAACACAGAAGAGAGGCTGATGCTCTCCACTTGGAGTAACCAAGCAGCGAACTACAGTAAGGGGCGCTTGGTAGAAATCCCAAGTTGGTATAAAACAAAACGAATCGTAGCGAAACGAAATCGGGATCTTACCTGATCGCCCAGACATTTGGAGATCATTTAGTTGACACTGTCTTCTCTGCACCATCCGCCATTTTCTAGCAACCAGACGATCAATAGTCGCCAGCTGCTGATACAACGCGGCGCTGTCATATATTTCTTTTCTCTTTGCCAACCCAGATTACTTTAATTTTTCTTTTGAACTACCCTGACATTTCATTTTTCTATATTTTCTATATATTTTTTTTATATAAGTTCTTACATTTAGCGTAATCAATTATTCCTCCCCTTTCTTCTCTTCCTCTCTATCTCTCCATACAGATTTTCATTAAATGTTTCTTTGTTGGATGAGCAGAACGAAAATATAATAATTTTATCAATATTTTCTCGGTAGAATGTATTTTAAATAGCTTGTTAGCATTCATTAAAACATTTTTTTTTTTAATCGTGTTTTAATAAGTCGAAATTTCTTTCCGAAAAATGGAGAGGAGAAATAAATTTCGAGCGAGATTTATGTGGACGAAATATTTTATTAAAATGATGAAATCCTCGAGATTAAAAATTAATATTGAATTAGGAATTGAATGATTCATTTATGCAGTCTACAAGACTGGCTATGTTCAAACAAGACACTAAAGAAAAGAAATTCTTTTGTGACCAGAAAAAACATTTACGGAATACAATATACAAGAAACAATATAAAATGTTTAAGTTATTTATAACTGCATTTGGTTAACTTTAATAATTACTCAGGCTTTTGAG
>AYEL01083243.1:0-11067 GCA_000484575.1 Olivierus martensii | reverse complement strand
CTGTTTTTATTTTTAATATAAACACTTTCTTATTAAGAAAATTTAAAATTATATTATTTATATTATTAGTTTCTCAAAATTTTAATAGTTGTTGGGTGTCAGGTTGCCCCATGGAAAGTGGACCCTCTTAAAAATTCTTATAAAAATTAAATGATAGTCTTATAGTTATGGGTGGTACCCTTTGTCTCCTTGCCAACCAATATTTTTAAACCCATTCCGCTACTGTTGGTAGCGGAATGATTCAATCAAAGATAATTCTATAAGTATGAATGTAGATAAGAGATATAAATATGCAAATTTTTATCTTTTTAAAGAATAAGATAAATAACAGATTTATTGAATGGTAGGGCCGAATTTTTATCATAAAAAAAAATAATTTTAAGATTGAAATCAGTTTAATTCTCTCAATATAGAAAAATAAGAAAAAATTATATAATTTCACTTTATAATGTTATTGAATGATTATTTTTTATGTAAATGAGCTAGTATTAGTATAATAAATAAATTCAATTAAATATTTAAGCTTTTTTTGTTTTGACCAGTTGATTTTTATGTGCTATTCAAAAATCGTTAATTCAGTATTTTCATCGAAATTCATAAACCATACATTTATTTTTTTCTCTCTCCATTTATTTCTTTTCTCTCTCTCTCTCTCTCTCTCTTTCTTTCTTTCTTTCTCTTTCTTTCTCTCTTTTAATACTTCAAAATTAATTTATTATTCGAATTTTAATACATTTTATAATTTAAAATTTTCCATAATTTAATCCAAATGGAATTTCTTTCCAGTTAATATGTTTTAGTAATATTTATTTTATGTACGCTTCTCAAAATGAATTATTTAGAAGTATAAAATATTCAAAGATTAATTTTATACGTTCCCTTTTGTTAATATTGTATTTATTTTTTGTAATATTTCTAATAAATTTAATAACTTATGAGAAATCTGTAGTTTTAACGAGTTTAACAATTCGTTCATAACATATCAAAATACAAGCAAAAATCGAGACAGTAAAAAAGTGACAAGGTAACACGATATCAGCAAATCTCTAACAGCACTCAGAGATTTGATGGTATCGAGTTACCTGATCTTCAAAAAACAGCGTCAGGAAGAATAAAACTAGTAGTGATTACAATAACAAGCACACTAATTTATTAACACACTATTTACACGTTTTTCGGACACATTATACATGTATATAATTAATAACGAACGATAAGAGTATAAAAAAAACAAAATTTTAGATGGATAAGAGTTAGAAATGCTGATTAGCTCTTTTTTCTTTCAGACTTTTTAAACTTTTAGTAAAGTCTGAAAAAAGATAAAAGTCACATTCAGCAACTTTTGAGGTCCAGATGTGGTAGTACAAATCTATGACTTCTTGCCAAAAATATTGCGTTCGGTTATAAATCTGTCTTAAATTTATAGAATCAAAAAATCTCTGTAACGTTTAATTTAATTATTACTCAAAAGGAATTGTTATAAAAGAAGTTTTTCTCATCGATAACAGTAATTTAGAAGAAATAAATCGTAGAATAAAGTGTAATAATCATTTTCAGAATGACTATAACATATAATAAAGATCATAAATGAAATATTTGGTCAACAAAGATGGAACAGAAATAACTGAACTCTTCCATTAATGAAAAAATTCTAACCTTTCGCATTATTTTCAGTTCACTCCAGTTTCTATGAAAAAAATTGATAAGTTATTAAAATAAAATCCTGTAGATGGCAGATGTGAGTTGATGCTGTGGTTAACTACACTAGTCAGAATGAAAACACATTGATATCTCTCTCTCTCTCTCTTAAGACATTATAGTATAAGCACTCGATCTAAAAGGAAAATAAGATTTCTATCAATGTTGGCTCTTTAGAAACGAAACTATTGATGAAAATAACCTAAACAGAATCTATGCATATAAGAAACTTTGAGAAATCTCATCTTTATGGAAACTTAGATAAGTAAGATAGATTGAAAGGCATGAATGTAAGAAACGTAATTTAAATTGTGTAGATACGAATTCTCTTTAGTATATAAAATGGAACGTTTAATCTAGTGATTGAAATAAGCATGCAAGATCCCACCTTGTAAAAAACTTTGCATTTTATTTTAAAAACAACTCCGAGGATCAGCTGAAAATACGAAACAGGAAAAAAATTACGAAAGGCGTGATAAGTATTGTAAATATTAGATATCTCGATAAAAGTCATTGTTTGTATTTTAACTCTTAGTACAAGGAATCAAAGTACTGATATTGGTTATCTATGATTGAACACACTACTAAACAATTATAATCTTACTCAGTAAGACAAATTTTTAAAATATTTTGTTAAATTTGGGTAAAGTATAATACTTCCATTGGAAAAAAATAAACTAATCTATCTGATATCAGACTGATAGATATCAATGTCAGAAGCTAATTGCAGAAACATGATTTCAGTAATTCATAAAATAAGTATGTGAGACTGATTCGAAGGGCTGGGGCAGTAATAATCTTTGTTACCTCATTACAAGTTATTCTGAATCAGTATTTCCCCTAAAATTAGCTTAATAAAATAAATATTTCCCAAGCCCTGAGCCCATTTCTGCCAATCTTAACTAGAACACATAGACTAGATCCTTACACTTTGCTGAAAATAATCTTTTTAGTATGTTCTAAGCTGCCTTATAAACTTACGAGATTTTTCCATCTATGAGTAATCTGTGGATGAACAAAAGTAGAAATGATAACGTAAAGGTAATCATTTATGAAAAAATTATTTAACAACGAAAGATAAATTCTTAGAATTATCATGGTTTGTCTATTGTTCAATACTATTCAATTCTACCGTTCAATATCTGTTCACAAGCAAATTCATATAATAACTAAAAAAATTTTGAACTGTAATGCAACAACAACAATAAATCATTTTGTTAATGTCACTCTTTATAATTGCATTTTCTTACAAATTAAATAAATTATTATATATTAAACAGCAGTCTTATATAATATCATGTTGTTAACTCACTGAATTATTTATTTATTTCATAAATAAGACCTAACGCTAGAGAGAATGGATTGTGTGTATAAAAATCTCTTTCTACTCTGATGGAAACTAGGCGGTATGGATTTATTATGTTGCAAAGAGGATTGTTTAAAGCTCTCCATGAATAAAATTCAAAGAAAATTTGGATTCTATACATTGGGATATGAAAAATTGGCATCTGCATCATATTGTATTCAAAATATAATATAGCTAGTGCCTGGGGTAACATATACCAAAAAAAAATCAGCGAAGTTTTCGCGAATGATTGAAGATCTACTATCCATTTATGTTCTCTTACGTATATTTGGTATAGGCAATCGACGTCAAATAGTGTCATTGGCAAATGATGAACCTATGTGCCAGTTACAAAGGGAAATTTTTGGCTTTATCATCTTTGTGATGTAACCATATATCACAATAAGACGGTACTCAGAAGAGTTATTTTAGCATTTTATGTATTATAACATTTTATCGTTAGTTGCAGATAATTTTCTCTGATATATAAAATAATTAGTAGTCATACCGATGACGGTTTTAGAGTTAAAATTAATTTATAAATCTCCAACTTTTCGTCACGTTTGGCATTCTATATACGCTATGATGAGCAACAGATGCATCCCTTAGATAAAATTCACAATATTTTTACTTTAGCTATGTAATTTTCTAAAAGCGTTATATATCCATACACTACTCCATCTATTTTCCTAATAACTTTATGCATCAGTGATGTTTTATGATATCCATCATAATATCGTGTGTGGCATCATTGGGAAACTTGTAGAATTTTTCATCAGTGGCTAGTTTTCAGCAATTACAGATAAATTAAAAGTCAAATTTAAAAATAAAAATCATATTGCATATCTACATGAAATCTTACATCGATCGATATCTCAACTACTTTCTTAGGACGAACAATAAAAATGCTAGAGTGATCGCAAACTCGAATATGCAGTTTATTAATATATATATAGTAAAGACCAATTTTTCAAATTTGACTAATTATTAAATAATAGTTATAGAGAAGATTTCAATAGGATTCAGAAGAATGGAGAGAAGTTAGATTAGAAGCAGGACAATAAATTATTCGTATAACCAGTTTCCTTGATACCCTCAGCGATGCGTAGATAATTCGATGACTCCAAACGATTCAGATAGTTTATATACAGTAATATCTATCTAAAAATATTTAAAGATTAAACTTATTCAGGATGGCTGCTGTATCTCTTTATTAAACAATAAAAATAAAGAATACAGTTATAGCATTATTCCTGCATTCTTCCCTTGTTACAACATGAGATTTAGACATGAAGCTTTCTTCACGATACTCAGAAGGATCCGTAATGTTGACCTATATTTTTGAGAATTCATGATTTGTATACAATACATACACAACGAATTATTATCGTGAGCCGAATTATATTCTCTTTAATAGCGAATTCAGACAATCTGGAGAGACTAGAAACATGAAATATTTCGAATATCCATACAAAGAAATTTAATCTTAATGAACAAGGTATTTAACATAATTAAAGACTTGACAATACGTTTTTTGATTGTAAACCAATAAAATATCGGCATGTCATGAAAACTCACTTAACTTCAGCTTCCTACTTAAAGTTTACATTGTTATAGATATTTTTATTCACTCGTGATGACTAAAAAAATAATATTAGTTCATTGAATCGATTAATCATTTGAGAGCATAACTCAAAAAACTATATCTTCTATCGATTTGTACTCTGCTCAAAATCTTTATTTTGATCTACGTGATTAAATTAGCTTTCTAAATTCTGTCATTCTCTTCCATTCATTCCACAAAAAGGCTTAAAATAATCGTAGATGCGTGTACTATTCTGTCAAATTTATTTGATTATTTCAAATATTTTTATAAATTATTACAGTTTTCTGATTCGTGCTTTATTTCTGATTGGCAATGTAAATACAGAAGGCAATTTAAATAAAAATTAGGGAAAATTAACTGTGATAATATCTAATTAACAGACTTCAGTTCAATTTAGATATGCAAATTATAAGTTTTACGTCAGAATTATTAAAATTTTAACACTTGTATCAGTTATCTCATAATTCATTCTTTCGATAATGATGCATATTATTATCGAAAGAAATTTTAAATATGTTTAAATATAACTATTTACAAGACATCAAAGAATTTTAATGAAGCATGACAGATATTATAACAGATTAATTCATTTGGGATAATATTAATATTAAAAGATGTATTCTCAGGAATGAAACTTTTCCTATTTCATATATCCTGGAGAATAAATGATTTAAATTCCCATGTTTTTGAATATTACATCAGTAAACTTAATAAAAACAAAGATAATATGACATATACACGTGTTTCGCCTAATGCAGTGCACTGTATTTATGAAGAACATAACTGTTACGATGAATTATGGAAATTTTTAATGATGATGATAAAATCATTTTTAACTTGATGGAGTATATGCAGAATGGTTTTATTAGTGTATTGAAAACGCATTTCATTAATAAACCCAATTTCAATCGCTAAAAAAATGTCTCCCGGTTTAAAGCTCGTCAATTAAATCAGAAATGATATATTACAATACTACAGTCAAACCCCGATAAGACGCCACCTTCCGTTTGGGGACGATTTTGGCTGCTAATCGGTGTTGGCGGTTTATCGAAAACACGTGTAGAATAGAAACGAAAATGAAAACTCCGAATTTATTAAATTTAATAAAATACAGTATATTTATATTTAGCATCCAAATTTAACATTAGAAAATGTCAAATTTAATTTTAACTACTGTAAAGTATACGGTTCTATATAGTACTATACCGTTTATGTACACTACTATATAGAAAACATGTCCATCTGCTGTTGTGGTCCTCTATTTTGAGTTCTCTGTAAAACACAATATACACAGCTTACTGTACAGTAGCCTTATTTGTTCGGTGCGCAATAAACGATAAAAACGATCTGGTTCTTACAATCTTAAATTTTCTATAACCTAGATGTGAACCAGGCTTAAAGAGACATATGATTAACCGGTTATAAATGAATCCAGAGAGCTTTTAATACTGTATATACAGTACTGATGAGCTTGCCAATAACTGGCGGATTAACGAGAATACTAAAAGGAATATTTGTTTACACGTTTCTACTGGCGGTTGGCGGATGGCGTCTTAGCGGGGTTTTTGCCTATCCCATTAACATAGGGAAGATCCGTTCCACCAAATGTCTTGGCGGTCAGCGAGGGTGGCGGTTTAACGGGAGGCGTCTTATCGAGGTTTGACTGTATATATTTCTATATCTTAAAATAGCCTAACCGCTTTCGGATTTGACGAAAACGCATTGAGATAAATATCATATAAAGCATTGTTAATGTTTCATTTGCAATAAATTTTAATGTTCAGTAATAATTCGAAAAGTGACAAAGTTAGCGGTTTTGAAATTCTACACTGCGAATTAAAATATGTAAAAAATTTAAATTAGTACATTTACGCTGTAATTTTGCTTCATCAGCAGAAATAATCCAAGTATAATTATATGTATTCTTGTCACGTAAATACTTTATATAATATCCAATTTTGGATTTACTAGTTAACTTTACTAATGTCGTGAGCTTCGAAACACAAGATTTTTTTTGTTATTTTAATAAATTATTAAATTAACTAGAAAAAAATAATGATCAAATCAAATTAAAATCTAATTTACGATTTTTGAACAGAAATTTCAATTTAAACTTTGGAATATTTACACTTAACGTATACTACGATGATGAAAGTATGTATTGGATTGAATAATTGTTAAAATAACGGAAATTATTTTATAAATTAATTTTATTTGGAATCTTATAATAATTATAAATAATTATTTATTTTGGTATCATAATCATGATGCACTGCCATATTTTGGCAATAGATTTGGGTGCTGAGCGTGATATAACTTAATTTATAGCGTTGTATGAGTACTAATCGCAATTTTTTCGTCGTGTTATAGGAGAGCATGTTATATGGGAATTTACTGTACTTGTTTTAACTGTTTATTTGTTAATATGTTGTTCCATTAGGTATCTCATATTGGTTATAAAAGAAAATGCAACTTAGTAGCATTTATCATTTCAATTTTTTTAATCCTATTATCTTTCTATGAGAAATCTTTCTCATAGAAAGATAATAGGAATGAATTTCACTTATACTGTACTATAATATTTTTCTCGAGTTAGTTTATGAACTTTATGTACTTATCGTATGTAAAAAACAACTATGAATTGTAATATTTGCTTCGGTAAGCGATCATCTATACAAAACCAGTGATAAAATTAATTTTCCTAAAATAGTATTTAACAGTTATCATTGTCTGCGCCATAGTTTGCTCTTTGTATTAATGCATAGTATGGCCTCGTCAATCAAACGTGGTCCTTAATTATAAATTGTAATATTTGCTTCGGTAAGCGATCATCTATACAAAACCAGTGATAAAATTAATTTTTCTAAAATAGTATTTAACAGTTATTGTCTGCGCCTTAAATTCTGAAATAAATTAAATATTATTTAAATACAACATTTATGTAGCCTCGACACGCTGCAGGCAAACTGAACTCTCAAACCAGGGAACAGTCAACATTTTTTGATCGAAAAAACCAAATTTGAGTCAATAACAAAAAGAGTATGCAAACATAAATAGGAAGTAAACTATGATAATTTAAAGCAAAATTTATAAAAAGACATTTAATGGAAAGTAAACTATGATAATTTAAAGCAAAATTTATAATGAGATTGGGATTTGTTTAAAGCAAAATTTATAATGAGATTGGGATTTAGTTTTCTAAAAGACCTAAAGCAAAATTTATAATGAGATTGGGATTTAGTTTTCTAAAAGACACAAAGAAGTATACAAACATAAATAGGAAGTAAACTATGATAATTTAAAGATAAATTTATAATGAGATTGGGATTTAGTTTTCTAAAAGACGTGATTAAAGATTTGAAGCGAGAGAAAATAGTAATGGCGACACTTTCCAGAAGACGCAATTAAAGATTCGAAGCGAGAGAAAATAGTAATGCCATTCTGGCGCGGGAGTTCGCACTGCGCAGAAACATGGACACCACATGCTTATTCCTTTATTATATATGATAGTCACATTTCTGTTCTATTAAAAATCTGTTTCATTTTGTCTCTAATTGAAACTTTACATTTTTAAAGTTCACCTTTTAATGACAGTTTATCTATTTAAGGAACCATACCATGATCACCTCTTATAGTTTGTAAATAAAGTACTTTCATAATTTTTGGACATGAGATACAATTAACAAAAATTGATTTAATTAATGGATTAATGAGAAAGAATGTATAACAATGATGATAATGTCTGTTAATAACAAAATCTGTTAAATCTCAAATTTTATGCTAAAAACATAAGATGGCAAAATATATAGTGAATTATGTATATTCAATTAGAATCATCATAACCTCTTAAAATATTCAGAATTATTAATTAAAATAGTAATACCATAGTATACTTTTATCATATTTAGGAATGAATAAAAATAATAGATAAAAATGAAATATATAATTGTAATAAATAAACTCAATAAATATTATACTAAGTACTATATAACTGAATTTATTATACACTACAGTATATATAATATTTAATTTTAACAAGAAATAGCAAAAAATTCACTCGATTGGACATTTCTTGGATTTAAATATTATTTTATAATATTGTATTTGAAGTTGTTTATTAAAATCTGTTTTACTAAATCAGATGTAAAATTTTTAATTCACAAAACTGAGGAATAAATGTGAAATTTCTATACTAATGATAGCAAATCCAAAATCTTTCATGTGCCAAAATCAATCAGCATATATATCATAGCGTGCCATGATATGTATGTGCCAGTGTAGATATGAAAATAATTACAATAATCACAATAAAACAAATATTTAACCTGTAGGTATAATTTTTAATTATATATCATAAGTATATAAATGAGTTTAAAAATACTGAAGATTAAAATAAAAAGTTGCTATAAAATTTTCCGTGGGGCCAGAAAAATTTTGACACCTGCTAAAATTGGCACATATTGCCAAATTGGCACTGATTTGCCATCACTGTTCTTTGGCACTTTCAAGCCACAATTCATAGAAATAAGAATCCTCGATATTACAGTATTTAAATTATGTAAATAATTACATAAACTGTATCAAAATCTTTATGCTACTGATATCTAAGTTACATTTCAAAATTTTTTTGATATACTGAAAATATATTTGATAAGATTAATCCCCATGTGCTATGCATCTGCATAATAAGTAATCCAGCAATGTGCTTTGTTGCAAGAGATATTGCATAGTGTAAAAAGGAACTAGTATTTTTGAGGGCACAAAAAAATATAAAATAAAGTTTAGTATTTTGGAGGTAAAAGGTTGTGTGTTATTAGATCACTGCCTATATCTGGTTGACTGCTTCATGGCACACATTCTGTCCCTTGCTCTACTGTCCCCATCACTGCTTCTAATACACTGTTCCCCTATCCCAACATTTAATCACTTACTCTACTATATCAATTAGTATCCATATCCATAAGTTAAAATAAATCATTTGTTTACAATTGGGACATGAGCCTATATCCTATGGAATTCTATTATTTGCCTTAGCTCATTATGCTATTGCAATTTTTGGGATTGCTAGATTGGAGAAATTATTTCAATTTAAATAAGTAAGAAACCATGCCACAAAATTTTGAATACTCTAATGCAAGCTATAAACTATATAATGCTTTTTCTGAACTTTTTTTCTGCTATATTTAGGGCAATATGGCAGAATAAATTGTTGCCCACACTTGCAGTGTGCTACCCATTGATAATCTGTAAGAACAGAGTCCATTGAGCATGAAAATGTGTCACATGTTGACATGTGAATTCATGAATTTGGCAATGCTAATCTATGTAAATATATCATTTTTTTCATAGATCAGTTGTTGCTTGCTATATAATACTCTATATCTGATGAGAAATATGATTATTATAGTTTCCATATCCTTAAAATTATATAAATCTCTAACCATCAAGGTCACACTATCTCCCATCTAATTTGTATTTGCATGATTTTATAACACAAGCCACATAACATTACTTATATGATCTGTTTGACATCAGCATTATCAGCATAATGTTTCTGTATTTCTTGAATTTGTGAGAACACATCTGATAATGCATATTGCCAATTTCCAGATCACATTTAATGCCTTTACATCATCGTGTTAATTTGCCAGTAATGGATTTAAATATATTACTATAATCTGTTTCATCTCACTGTGGAGTATACATGAAACCATTTAGGCCAGCTTTATATCAGTTTATTTTCTGAAAATTTTTCTGAATTGTCTACTATAAGAATATGTCAGGAAATAGAATGATATCTTTCACAAAACCACCAAATTGCCCTAAATGTCACAGTAACTACTATTTCCTTTTTCTTTCCAATACTTATTCAGTGATTATCCTACTGTTGGCCAATAATATATTTAACAGGAATACTGTATTATACATATTTAGTATTTGACAGTCAATGAGATAAAACTGCAGTTCAGATAACCCAGAGGGTTTTGTATACAGGTACACCAGGAAAAATGTGTGGGCAATCAATTAAAAAAAAAGAGGCTAATAGCACCTGTCTCAAACTGCCACTGAAAAAACACTTTTCTTTCAAGACATTAATTTGCTGTTACAAAAGATAAGTATGATTTCTATCACTATGTACAGTCCCGTGCAAAAAGTTTGTCAGGTTACAGGAAAAGGTTTGGCTATCCAACAATACACAAAAGTACCGGCAATAATCACGTCAAGAGCAGAGCAATGCTGCTGTAAGTTGGATAAGCATCATCCACAGTTTCCATAGCTATAGGGAAGGGAAGGTAGTGTGGGAGAACTGAAAATTTGAAACTTGGAAAGTATTACGATTATTTTGAAAGGAAGTCAGTGTTTATTATTTAATTATACTTTACACAATATAATAAAAACATAACTAGATACCGAAAAA
>AYEL01083242.1:0-63992 GCA_000484575.1 Olivierus martensii | reverse complement strand
ACATTCATGCTATGCAAAGCAGATACGACAGTAATCATTACTTTAATATAACCATTTAGTGTACATGAGCATGTATTGCAAGTACAAAAGCAAAAGTAAATATACATTGCACACAATTGCACAATTACTGAAAATGGGTTGCCACAAAAGTCTACATACAGTATGCAAATGTCCACACCAGGTGGTGTGTTATCTGATTTACATAAAATTAATAGCAGTTGTCAAGAATCTTAGCATAATATAAATGTCGAGCAAGCATTCCACGAATTCCTGCTAGCAAGATGGGTCCTAGAACTGAATTATCAGCAGATTTGCATAATGTGATAGTGAAGCTCAGAAATGACGGCAAATCATATGGAGAAATTGCCAAAACTGTTTGGAAAAGTCGGCAACTGTTCAAATTGTTATCCAGAAGTTCAACAACACTGGAAATGTGTTCAATAAACCTAGAATAGGCCGTCCAAGAAAGTAAGTGAACGTGATGCTTGGGCTATCTGTAAACAAGTACAGGCAAATCCTCGATTAAGTGCTCCAATAATAACAGAACATATCGCAGAGGCTACGGGCCAAGTTGTTCATCCAGAAACTGTACGGAGAGTACTATGATCTAGAGGTATGCATGGAAGTGTGCCACAAAAGAAGCCACTCATCTCTGCAGCAAATCAACGAAAACGGCTTGAGTTTGCTAAACAACATATTGGAAAGGATTCTGCCTTCTGGAATACTGTGCTGTTTACTGATGAGAGCAAGTACAATATATTTGGATGTGATGGGAGTGGTAAGGTGTGGAGGAAGGCGAATGAAGACATGCGAATGGTGAATCTGGTACCAACTGTTAAACATGGGGGTGGACATGTGATGGTTTGGGGCTCGATGGCTGCATCAGGAGTGGGTAAGCTGGTATTTATTGAGGGCATGATGGACAGATTTAAATATCTGAACATATTGCGAGAGAATCTGCAACCATCCATCCACGCCTTGCAGCTTGGGAATTCCTGGATCTTCCAGCAGGATAACGATCCTAAGCACACTGCTGTGATCATGAAGGAATAGCTGCTGTACCATGTGCCACGACAACTCCATTCATCGCCCCAGTCACCAGACCTCAATCCCATCGAACATTTATGGGATGAGCTCAAACAACGTGTACGAAAACACAAAATTATCAATGCGCAGTCTTTGAAAGAAGCCCTGACGAAATCCTGGGACACCATAACATCTGACATAACAGCAACACTTGTTTCTTCCATGCCTTGATGACTGGTGGCAGTAATTGCTTCCAATGGTGGTCGTACAAGATAGTTCTTGCATACTGTATGTAGACTTTTGTGGCAGCCCATTTTCAGTAATTGTGCAATTGTGCACAATGTATATTTACTTTTGCTTTTGTACTTGCAATACATGCTCATGTACACTAAATGGTTATATTAATGATTACTGTCGTATCTGCTTTGCATAGCATGAATGTGTCTTTTTAGGTGGTGTATGTAGACTTTTGTGACTGACTGTATATAGCAAAAGCTTTTTTTTAAAAAAACCCAATATAATTGCAACTGACAAACAAGAGCCACACAACTAGTCATTTTGGCACATATTGCCACAAAATATATTTAGGCATGTTTTAGCTTGTAAATACATGTGTGTTGTATAAAGAACTATTTTTAGAGATTTTATGCACTCATATGATTAAAGCTGATGCCAGATTTTAAATTACATGTAATGAGCAAATCTTCAAGGGTGCTCTGGTGGAGTATGCTTAAATAAATAGCACCAAGTTCAATAACTGTTTGATTCAGTCCCTCAATATAAAGAACGTGAAAACATGGGATTCACAAAATATTTATTCATTAACCATAGTCACTGGGGTCTCGAAGTTATATAATACAATTGTGCATTGTCTAATTAAGTAACACTGCAAATTTAATGCAAAATAAAACATAAAATAACATTACAAATTTTTATTAAACTAGTTTTGATTTGAATGTTACAGAATAGTTGATACATTCAATATCTACAGGAACATATTTAAAATACTGAAGGCAGAACTTAGCATCTCAAAGTAACTTTTCATGAGCATAATGATAGTAAATACATCTTTTACTGTAATCATTTTAATGTATTTACTTTACAGGATACCATAAGATCAGTGAGAGACAACAGCATATTATAAGTTGTATCATTTCTCATTTTTCTATTTACAGATATAAAGGTAATACTAATGCATTCACAACATACTTTCATATATTCACCAAGCCTAAGACAGAAAATAGCATATTACAAACTATCTCTTAGGGCCAGGTATATGTGTAAATAAAGTGGATATTTAACTGGCAATTGAATGATGAGAAGGATAGAAAATGAACACTTGATAATGTATTCATCTTAGTAGATGGCATCATATGGCAGATATAAGTTTAAGAACTTTTTTTATTATATGGCATCAGTGTGCAGTAGATCCAGTTCAATTATGAGCATTGCACCCACTGTTCAATTACTTCTATCCATTTGAGGGAATGGATATTGTACTGTACTGAACTTTAAACTGTTATGAATTGGTATGAATGACAATTCATAACAGCCTAAAATTCCAGAAATTTCTTCATGACATTGTGCAAATTTTCCTGGATTAGGCAAAGAAGATCTTGTCATGCATGGCATTGGAATTCCTGATGAGGAACCCATAAATGAACCATACTTTGATGTGCACTTAGTAAATGAAATTGATTTTTTGAATAATCAGGTATATTAAATGTTGCTTGCTGTACTGGCAATAATTGAAAAATATCAGAAATAATTCTGTTTTCATTACAGACTTCTGAATAAACACAAATAAAGGCAACAGCTAAGATGGGAGAATGGAAGTTATGGCCATACAAACAAAATAGGTGGATTTGGTACTGATGACTTATACTTGCAGTTGTTATGACACACTGGATGAAGGGATAGCATTCAATTACCACAAACAATTATAATTATCATCTCTGGTTATAAAACAAAATAAAAAGACATAATGCAAGAATGATAAGTATATGTCAGCACACACTGCTTGCAAAAATAAAATTACTAACAAAAATTACTTATCTCTTTAATGCCTTTTCCATAATTATTTTTCTGTATTTTCATGTTATATGCAAATAAATTGCTTATAATAGATTCCTATCTACAATTGTTCATATGTACGGGGAGGGGAATTACATCACATCAACGAAGAAAACACCATCTCGCAGGTTATCAACAAAGCACGTCAAGAGATTGCTGATTGTGCAGAGCCAGAGTAGATGAGACTTAATCTTACCATATATATTTAAATATAAATTAATAAGATAAATTTTGTGTTATATTATACAGTATATAAGATTCTAGATCATAAAAATTAATAGAATTTTACATTAAGATATTACCAATAAAATATTACTTAACATTATTATGAACAGTACTTTTAAGAACAATATTGCAATTCAATTATATATTAAAATAAATATTAATTATATAGTTGCACTGTAATAAAATTTAAAATTATTAGAATAAATATTTTTAAATAGAATGAATTTATATAATGATAACTCAGCACTATTTAGCAGTATAGAAAATAGTTTTTATTCTAATAAACTTGTTAATGTTTTCGGTCATAGACCATCATCAGGCACAAATCACCAAATCAAACGGAATTCTAGAATAGAATGATTCTAGAATGATTCTTGAAAATAAACATTCTATTGTAGAATTTCGTTTGATTTGGTGATTGTGCCTGATGATGGTCTATGACCGAAAACGTTAGCAAGTTTTTTAGAATAAAAACTATTTTCTATACTGCTAAATAGTGCTGAGTTATCATTATATAGTATAAGAGTAAAGCAGTTCCTGAATATATATTTTATAAGAATGAATTTAATCTAAAATAACAATATCAGCATTTGTTTCTTTATTATTTTGATCTTTTGCATGATTAGCAGAATCATTTAATAAACTATGAGAAGTAGATGCTGATTCAGTTTCAAAACATCTATCATAATCCTTTTCATTAATATTTAAATCTAACAATAATTTTTGTGGTTCTGATTTTAACTTTGAATAAGGAAACTTTACAAAAGTATATCTTCGAATTCTTTCACCAAGATTTGTGTAAGTTCCAAAACCCATTTGTTCTAACTTTGAAAGACAACTGCGTGTATAACTAATTGTATAACCTTCATTAGGATCTTCACCAGATAACTGTGGATCATGAAAAAATTTCATTTGTGTCACAAGCTGCAATGTTAAATCATGCACTGTGCAAGTTAAAAACTTCCTAATTTCATTTTGATATTCTTTTATAAATTCTTTAATATCTGATGAATAAGAATATTTTTGCAAAATATTTGCAATATTTTCAGGTGGTATTTGAGAATTAGATATCTTAGATATAGCAGCATCAATTTTCCCAGAGATAAATTCTTTTTCTTTAGTTACTTTCGAAACTAACATAGATTGGAGAATACTAGAATTTGAAGTAGAGGCAACATTTTTGTGAACTTCAGTAATTGAATTATCATTTCTTACAGATAATGGAATTCCAGATGTCATTACAAATGATTCATTAATATTAGTTGTTAATTTATTTTCATGTGTAATTGATGATGAACATGAATTAGTATCATTTTTTGAAAAATTACTAGCTTTACATACATTCGATATTGTAGAAATCTCTCTTCTTTCTTCAGACATTGATTGAATAATACTTTTAATGAATGCCATATTTCGAGAATAAGGTTCAGTTAGCATTGTCTGATTTAACAGAATGAAACATATTAAATATTTTGCATGCAATACTGCTTCTACTGATATTTCATTATTCCATGTAAAAATATCTACTGACTGATTCCAAATCACAGCTTCTACAATATTCTCTAAAACATGCAAAATGCATGAGAGACGAACCAATAAAACTGAAGAGAAAAAATGTAATTTTCTAATATTCCATTGAGGCATTCTTATTGTTTCCATTATTTCTTTCTGGACATTATAAAAACTACTAAGGGCTTCTGGAGTGAATTTATATGTTATTCCAGAATTTTTATGTAATAAGAAAATACCCATAAATAGTTGTTTAAAATCTTTACAACCACCCAATAGTAAATGTTTAAAATTAAACTGTTTTTCTTCACAGCATATAACAATAAAACAATTTTGAATAAACTGTGCAAAATCATTATCTTTGGAAATAATAGCATATAATTTATCTGGTTCAGAAAATGCTGTAATATTGACACAAGTTTTTGTAATTATACCACCAAATGATTTTTTATTTAATATCCATGGTAATGCATTATTTAATTTTAAAAGAATTTCTTTTTCTATTGAAGACTTTATTTGTTTTTGAAGAATTTCAATATTTGTATATATACCAAAACCATGACCATTATTTTGTTTTAGTAATTCATACAATCCTTCAACATCAAAAAATTCAAACATGAATTGTGGAGTACATTTCTCATTTTGATCTAAAGAAGAACTATTATTTAAATCACACCAAATTTCTAACAATTGATGTTTTAAAACTTCAATGATATTCATCCTTTTAAGTGTAACTGGAGAGACTATTAATGTCCATAAAATAGGAGATTCTTTCCAATCAGATGTTACTTCAATAACTGCTTCACTTCCCATACATGTAGCACAGCAACTAAGAAGAGGAAATAACAAGCATTTCTCACTACATCCAAGAGAGGTAGCATGAGTTCTCAAATACTGTGTCACAGCAGTAGAACATACTTCATTCAAGTTGAATGAAATAGAAAGAATTTTGTTGAATCGCTTCTCAAATTCCATATAATTCAGTATTTTCCATTCTGTATCAGACCCTAAGAACAAAAAAAAATTTCTAGCACGATAAATTCACAAAATAAATTGAAGTTGTTATATTCAGAATTATGTAAAATTTTTTAAATTTCTGTTCAAGAAATTATGTAACTATACATTACTAATAAAGAATTTTAGCCAAAAATCAAAATATTTATTTATAAAATAATGTAATAAAATATATTCAAGAAACATATTATTTCTTGAATTAATTTCAGTATAGTTTAATAATAATAAATTCTTAAAATAAAAATTACATTTATTAATTAATAAACATTTGTGTTTTTTCTATTTAATGTATTACCTTACAAGGCATTTCTATCTTCATATTATTTTCATAATCTCAATACTGCACTTCAATTCTTTAATTTTTTATTCTTTATTGAACAAAAAAATAGAGTTCTTTCATATATAATCTGAACTTGATTCAAAATTCAAATACTAAATGAATCAAAAACTCCATTAATGCTCTACCGACTTAACAGAAACGTTTTGATCATTTATCAGTTTAATATGTAGAATTTATCAATTCAATTTTTTAAATATATTCCTGTTGAAGCAAAAATTTTTTGCTTTTATTCATAATAAGAAAATAATAATTTTTCAAATAATTTGAATCAAAATTTATGCATAATAAAATCAAAAAATATGTGACAAATCTTTTATATTATTTCCATACTATCATATATTCAATAGAAATACAGATTATTCTCAACGAATATCCAACTAAAAACTTTTGTGCAAATAAATATGCAATTTTGAAATTTTTAAAAAATTCATAATTTAACAAATATTGGTATTATGTATGTTAAAGAAATATCCAGTAGAAAATATTTTGTAAATCTACCTACTATAATTATTTAATGTTAGTACAATAAGTGCAAATGGCAGAAACTTATAAATTTTTGTGATACTAGAATATAAAATACTATATAACTGATACAATAAATAATGTAAGATTGTACTGTATATTCTATTGTATGTTTGATTACAAAATAAGTAAATTTAGAGTTATGAACTGCTGATCGATTTTTGTTGAAGTGCTATTTTTAGTATTTTTTTTATTCAAATCTATTCGTCTACTGATTTTTGAGCTTTAAATTATAATCATTTTAAATTATCACTTAATTTTTAACATATTGGACTAAAATTATTATAAGCAAGAAACCACGTGCAGGAAGACTTCATAATCACTGCAGAGATCTAAAATGCCAAATATTTGTGTAGATTACTCGTTTATTATAAAGGATGATAATTATTAATAGATCATTATTATTATTACATTCGAATGTTACATCATTATTTATACATTCGAAAGTTAATATGATTTAAAGGTTTCAATAATTTCTTTAAATTGGCTGACTGATCCAAGCTTAATTGTATTCAATATAGACTATTAATATTATATAGAAACAATATATCTATAGCAATCATAATTTTACTTAAATATTACCTTGCAATTCCTTTCTTTCTCTCTTATGAGTCTGCAGTAACCTTTCTTCTGCATTCAACTCTTCAACATCTTCAGCCGACATTTTAAAAATGACGTCATAACAGGAAAACGGAAGTCATATATAAACACAGGAATCTCTTGATTAGTGCGCTTAATAAATCCTTGCAATACACCGCATATATCAAAACCGCACTAATTAAACTAAAAAAATCAAGCTCTTCCGATCTTGCATATATCAAAACCGCACTAATCAAACTAAAAAACCAATGGGAATAAATTAATGAATCCTGGAAAATATCAAAATTATAAACATGTATTGCTCTTCCGATCTTGCATATATCAAAACCGCACTAATCAAACTAAAAAACCAATGGGAATAATTATATTGAATCCTGGAAAATATCAAAATTATAAACATGTATTTTTTCCTCTCTCAAAACGTATCTATATTGCATTACATGTACAGTACTTTAAATCATTGAGGAATATGTATAGATATTTAAAAATTAATAGTAAGAATTAAAATTTATTATTCACAAAAAAAAAACATTTTTTACTAAATTTCATAAATTTTATAAAAAATAATTGCATGTCCATAGATGAAGGCAAGCCTGGCTATATAGTTAATTACCAAATCACCGTATACTAGTGTAAGACAGTGATTTGGCCAGTGTAGCTACACTAACGAGTTCGATTTATCGGTGTAGTGTAAAAATTCTACACTATTATACACTGACTGGAGACACGGTGTAGCAGTGTAGAAAGTAACGAGCAATTGTTGATATAACCGCCATCTTGCTAATCTTGAGCTGCTACACTACTTTTATTCGTAGAAAATAATCCTACACCGATGCACCAACTATACACTAAAAAGCTACACTAGTGCTGCCAGTGTAGTCAAATCGAACACAACTAATATTGTAATGGCTATCATTAGGTGGTTGCAGGGCGGCTCAAGGTACCGGCAACTCGGGCAGTTGCCCGGGGCGTGCCATGTAAAGTCACTCTATGTTCCTATAGAGAAGTATGGACATGACCTAGAATGCCGCTATGTTTGAGACATCTAGGGCACTTCCAGTTGGCAAGCAACTTGATGAACTTGCTGAACAAGCGCTTACCAGCACTTACCTAGCAAACGTCATCGCTTAAACTAGGGCACTAAATAGAGAGTATATTCATGCTGTGCCATATTTGGTCCAAGACGCCTTATATTGGTCCAGTTTATACCATATTTTTAAACTTCTAGACAATTTAATTTTTGAGATTAGTTCTATCGCCAGTAAAAATTTAAAATATACGATTAGGCATATAATTTATTAGCCAAAACTTCAATTATAATCAATCGATATCGTGCTGACATCCTATAGAAAGCGCTTCTGTCATTTGAAAAATTTGGTATTAAACGCTATCTAGTATATAAATAATAAAACGATTGCATGAAATTAAACATTTCAATGTTTTCGATACATTTTAAAGTCATAACTTCCATTTATTTTATGTATTTTTTTCCTTAAACTGAAATCTTTAAAATATTACTATAGCGGCCTATGGGAAGGACCAGAAATGGCGGATGCGTATACCCCCTATCTAGAGCTGTAGCTTAAACAGCTCACGCTGTCTAACTGAACGTCTTGTAAGCATAAAAATGGCTGATTAAAAAACAAAAATTCTTATTAGCTTTATTACGAGATGAAATTATGGATGATTATGTTGAAATATCGCTAACTAATGTTGTACAAAGAACAGTAGAATTTAATACTTCTTAATCAATTACAGTAGTACATTGGTTTACCACAATCTCCTTGACCCTGTTCGTGATCCGAAAAGTTCGTAATCCGAATCCATCGATAATCAAAACTACAGTGATACCTCGGTTCACGAACATATCTAAATAAAATATATACAGTGGTACCTCGGTTCACGAACACAATCCGTTCCTCTCCGATCTATACAGTGATACCTCGGTTCACGATACACAATCCGTTCCTTGATAACTATTTTACTAATCTCAAAAACTGCTTAAACTCTAATATAAATACGGTGATACCTCGGTTCACGAACACAATCCGTTCCTTGACTTATACAGTGATACCTTGGTTCACGAACACAATCTGTTCCTTGACCCTGCCGTCATCCGAAAGTTCAATCCGAATCAATTTTTCCTATTGCAATTAATGTAAATCTAAATAATACGTTTTGAATAATTTTTCCCAATTGCAATTAATGTAAATCCCCTAATACGTTTTTGTTCAATTTTTCCCATTGCAATTAATGTAAATCCAAATAATACGTTTTTTCCATCCGAGTCAATTTTTCCCATTGCAATTAATGTAAATCCAAATAATACGTTTTTTCCCAATTTTTCCCATTGCAATTAATGTAAATCCAAATAATACGTTTTTTTGTCCTAGAAATTTTTCCCATTGCAATTAATGTAAATCCAAATAATACGTTTTTTTTATCCTACAAAAATTTTTCCCATTGCAATTAATGTAAATCCAAATAATACGTTTTTTGTCCATTTCCCATTGCAATTAATGTAAATCCAAATAATACATTTTTTGTCCTCCCATTGCAATTAATGTAAATCCAAATAATGCGTTTTTTGTCCTATTGCAATTAATGTAAATCCAAATAATACGTTTTTTTATCCTAGAAAAATAATTTTACATTGCAATTAATGTAAATCCAAATAATACGTTTTTTAAAAAATTTCAACATGTTATGGCTTTATGTGTGGAAATAATACAGAAATTAAATAAATATAACAGTAATATTAGAAGAAAGCATGTTTAACACCACCACCAAATAAATATAACAGTAATATTAGAAGAAAGCATGTTTAACACCACTTTTAACAGTAATATTAGAAGAAAGCATGTTTAATACCACCTTCACTAACACACAACAGTAATATTAGAAGAAAGCATGTTTAACATCACCTTCACTAACACTCCAGTAATATTAGAAAAAAGCATGTTTAACACCACCTTCACTAACACTTAACCTTTTTTGGGAGCCATAATAAGGGATAAATTTAATTAAGTAAAGAAAAGATTTTTTGGGAGCCATAATAACGGATAAATTTAATTAAATAAAGAAAAAACAAATATAACAGTAATATTAGAAGAAAGCATGTTTAACTTTTTTGGGAGTGGCATGTTTAACACCACCTTCACTAACACTTTTAACTTTTTTGGGAGCCGTGTTTAACACCACCTTCACTAACACTTTTAACTTTTTTGGGAGCCTTAAGGGGAATAAATTTAATTAAATAAAGAAAAAAACTAAAATATTAACACTTGTTGGAACTTTACTGTACCTTCACTAATACTTTTAACTTTTTTGGGAGCCATAATAAGGGGATAAATCAGAAAAAAACTAAAATATCAACACTTGTTGGAACTCTACTGTACCCATAACTAATACTTTGAATTTTTTTGAGATCCATAATAAGGGATAAATTTAATTAAATAAAGAAAATATCAACACTTGTTGGAACTCTACTGTACCCATGTGAGCTGGGCCAACTGTATCAATACTTGTTGGAACTTTACTGTACCCATATGAGCTAGGCGAACATCAACACTTGTGGGAACTCTACTGTACCCATGTGAGCTGGGCGAACTGGATTGCTGCTGGGGGTGAGGCTGCGCGCAGGGTTTTGTGCGCCACGAGTCAAGTGCGCTCCATGCATTCCATACGCGTGTTCGTGAACGAAGCATCGTTCGTAAAGCGAAGCAAAATTTGTTCGCAAATAGTGTTCGTAGACCGTGAGCGCGAGTCACATGTGCTTCATGCACTGTGTGCGTATGTGTTCGTGAATCATCGTTCGTAAAGCGAAGCAAAATTTGTTTGCAAATGGTGTTCGTAGACTGATTTGGAAGCGAAGCAAAATTTGTTCACGGAAATTGTTGTTTATAGACCGATTTGTTCGTGAACCGAGACGTTCGTGATCCGAGGTATCACTGTACTGTATATACATACACTTTTCATAGATTATTTTAAAAAACATCTTAAATTATTCACTATAAAATTAAAGCTAAATTCTTAAATTTAGCTTTAATTATTTAACTTCTTTAGTTTTTAGTTCGCTGCTAAGCAAAGTCAGCGACCCAACGGATCGCTTACTTCGCTTAGCAGCGAACTTAGCGACTGATGACGTCATTCAAAGTAAGCAAACCATCCAGTTATGCTACGTTTCCACGGGACAGTTGATTGTTGTTATTTGTTAAAAAAGTTATGTGGCGACAATAATTTTTATAGATGAAAAAAAGGAGAAGCGAGTGAGAGGGGAGAATGTCATAAATTCTCTTATGTTTATAGAGCGGACGAGGGAGGAAAATTCCTTTCTCTGTATACAGTATATATCGTTTCAATAAATAGTTATCGTTTTCTAACGTCGCAGAAAAAGTAGTTCCTGCTAGATGACAAGATTTTAAAAGTTAGAGAATGTTACAAATCATTATCATGTCAAACAGAAATCAGAAACAAGCTGATGTTGAGTTATTTCTGACGTCAAAAGAGATTAATCATTGATGACTTGCTGTTGAGGTTTGGAAGGCAGTTATTTCTGACGTCAAAAGAGACTAATCATTGATGACTTGCTGTTGAAGTTTGGAACGCGCCCTACACTTTGATCTACACCCAACGATTTAGATCGTTAGCCTCTTGATTGGCTACACCATGACCTATATACATTAACAACATGGCTGACATATGATAATCATCCATGATGTTAATTCTGTACTGTATATGAAATTATTAATATCATTATTTCTAAATGCTTAAGTTATCAGCTTCCCGAATTTTGTTTATTATTTAAATATTTTTCAATAAATTTTATCGCGATATGCATGAAATTTCTGTTTAAAAGTTTCAAAAAATCCGTGTTTTATTATAATATCATAACGTTATGATATTTATTGCATGCTTGACACTTATCAAAATTCTATTCAATAAATTAATTATTGAATATTATGTTAATAAACATGTATCGATTCCCATTTTATTGATATCTCTCTAGCATATTAAGCGAATTTGTTACTGATGAGAGAATTTTCGCAAATAGGGCTATTTATCTAACACTCAACTTGGTTTGGAAAAGATTCATTATCGTCAAAATAACTGCTGATACATTCTTGTTTACAATATATTAATAAATGCGGTATGTAATTATAAATATGTTGTGTGCTATTTCGATTAAAAATAATAATGTTTAATAATAATAATAATAATAATAATACTTTTACACGTATTATTTTTATAATGGATGTATGATATGCTATTTTATAGAAACTGATTTGTATCGATTGTTATTACTGCAATATTTTTACTGGTAATATCCTGTATAATCTTCCATATTATTATAAACTTAAATATTTCCTTCTATAATAATATGGAATTATTACAATAGTAAGTAATATGGAAGTTTATCTAACACAAGTCTTTCTTGGTGTTGGGATTTTTTTTTCCGTCAGTGTATTACTTACTATTAATATTATTATATTATGGTAATAGTAATATGGGATATTACAATAGTAGTATTTACTTTGTTGTTATTTATGAATGAACACATTTGTAGGAATATATGTAAGATATTAAATAATATAGGACATACAATGACCCTAATTGTCAATTAAGTCTGACATACTTAATATAAAAATCAACTCATAAATGATTAGATATAACATATAAGATTAACGATTATTGTCTAATATACAAGAAAGTTAGTTTAGATAAATTTATCATCATCAGAATAATTGTAGATTCAATAAAATTGGCAATTATTTGAATTTCATTTCACAGAAAAAATAATTATATAGTCTTTTTCTATATAATTTAGATATACTGTATTGATTATGGCATTTAAAGATACAATGAAAAATTACAATTTGAAACAAAGCCTTGGCATTTTACTTTATTGTGTGGATGCCACTAGTTATATACACTATACTACTAATGTACTAGCAACTACTACTATTAGTACACTACACACACTATTACTAGTACACTGTACACACTACTACTAGTGCACTACTACTACAACAACTACAACAACTACAACTACTAGTACACTGTACACACTACTACTAGTGCACTACTACTACAACAACTACAACAACTACTACAACTACTATAACTACTACAACAACTACAACTACTACAACAACTACAACAACTACAACAACTACTACAACTACTACAACAACTACAACTACTACAACAACTACAACAACTACTACAACAACTACTACAACTACTAGTACTAGTACACTATACTACTAAGCCCTCGATTTGCACGGTACTCAGTTTACACGGTTTCGCTTTTACATGGTTTTTAAATGAAAACAAAAATTTTTATGGGTTTTATTTTGATTGTTTTTCTTAGCCAATTTATAAATTAAAAGAGTATCATATTGTCATGTTTTGTAGGTTTACGAGTTCGTAGAGAAAGAGTATCATATTGTCACGTTTTGTGGGTTTACGAGTTTGTAGAGAAGAGTATCATATTGTCACGTTTTGTAGGTTTACGAGTTCGTAGAGATTAGTGATTTTATTTTGATTGTTTTGCATTATGCCATTTATAAATTAAAAGATTTGTTTTGCATTATGCCATTTATATATTAAAAGAGTATCATATTGTCATGTTTTGATTATGCCATTTATAAATTAAAAGAGTATCATATTGTCATGTTTTCTGAGTTTACAAGTTCAATTAATAAAGAGTGAATACAGCTATATTTCGTATAGTCCAATTTATTTTCACACAAAACAAAATTATCTTGTTTCAATACAAAATCCGATAATTATCTCATACAACACTAATCTATGTCTTTAATTCAGAATAACTCACAGTTCTTCTTACTTGTTAGTCTACTTTCGCTTTCACAATTTATTGCTCACTATTAACTTTTATTGTCCAAATCTCGCAGTTCAACTAAACTCAATTCAGGCTTGCAGCTCGTCCATTTATACAATTTTCCTACATTCTAGATCGTTATGTTTATGTTTTCATTTTCAAAAATAAATTGAAAAAGTATAAGCATTAAATTGTCCCTAAAAATTAATGAACCAATCCCCTTTTTTTCTTTAATCCTTATTTCATTTTACACGGTTATAAAGAACATATTCTCGACTATTCTTTATCTTCTTTAGATCGATTTACACGGTTTACAGATTAATTGAACATATCCTTCTATTTTGTATGAATTCTGCGTCTCGTTTTACACGGTTTCAGTTTGTACGATTTTTCCAGGAACGTATCTACCATGTAAATCGATGGATGAGTGTACTTACTTAATGTATATACTATATCATTAGTACACTAGTAATATAGTATATACATTATACTAGTGATATACTACTAGTCATGTCTCGCGTACCACCAGTGGTACATGTATAATCTTGACTTCCTATTTGTATACCAGGCATACCTGGTATACATTTTGTTGGTGTATTGAAATTTTTGAATTTTGATTTTGGTGGTATTTATGAAAAGGTTGAGAACAGCTGCTATACAGTAATATTTACTTGTTAGTGAAATATGTTGAAAATATATATTGCTAATTATAATTAAATATATTATAGTTATTAACTAAGTTGAGACTAATTTACTATATTCAAATTTTAAATTTATATTCAATTTGTATATCAGAATAAGCTTTACTGGCAATTTACTTATTTCATTATTATTATTATTATTAGTTAGAAATTTCTTAATTTATTATGATAAATATCAATAAGAAGAACATAAACAGGTTTATCATATTTAGCAATTAAGAGAAAAATCCATTAAAAATTAAATTTATAAAATTGATTACAGTATAAGGTAATTTAATCAAAGAATATGAATTACTGCATTAAAATCTTATATTAAATTTAAAAATTTTGGATTATTTGATATAAAAGATTCTTTTAATAACTTTTTAATTAAGATGGCTAAAATATTTGCGCATTTTCTGAAGGTTATTGAATATTCCGGAATAGATATTCGCTAAAAGTAGTTTATAACTAATCATTGTATGCCCGATAAGAGCACTAAAAGATATCATTTTGTTGATTGCACAAAATGATATCTCTTAATGCCCTTATCGGGCAGAAAGAATGTTTCAATCAGCAAAACGAATATCGAATTTAAATAACGTTTGCGAAAAGTTATGTGGTCAGTCTGGTGTGTCGCTAATTTCGTTGCTATTTATACGAAGACATGACGAATATATTTATTTTCTACTATATCATATACTGCCAAGGTTTTTCGACTTACAAGTCATTGACACAATAAATACCCAATAGAATATTCGTTGCCTGATTGGATGAGTCGCATTTTTATTAGACTCAAGGTTAGTTTTCCCATTTATTTTCAACAACAATTTATTTTACATATACCATTCGAACACGGGATTTCTATCCACATCACGACAGATTAGCATGAATTATTCTGTGAGATATATATATATTTTTACTTTAAATTTTTATACTAAAGAAAAATAAGTTTACAGTATGAGCTAATAATAAATCATTTTACATTTCTCTAACTAGACACTAAAAAGATAAATTAATAATTATTTTTGTATTCTAACAATGTATTTTATAGTAAAATCCCATGTTAGAAACATTACAAAAATTTCTGATCTTACAGTGATTTTTCTAGGAAGTTAATTTTCTTTTTATTATTATTAATAATGGAAAGCAATGCAAAGGAAATAATTTTAGAATAACAGGTTATTGCCCTTGTAATAATGTATGATCGATCAACTTCACTTTGTAAAAAATATAATAAAATTAGAGAAATATTCAAATTACAAAATCAGTGTTTGGAATTTTAAAATGCAGTAATAATGGTTTGCCATTGAATCCGATTTATTTTAATTAAGTTTTAATATTTTAATTTTATCTGTCAGTGAAGAATAATTTTTAAGTTGGAGATTTTCGAGATGAATAATTAGCACTTTATAAAAAGAAAACGATTGTCATGTACAGTATAAATTTATAAGTTTAAAATTTTTTATTAAAAAGAAAATATTGTTTTACTTAAAGATTAAACGTTAAAATTTTTACTAGAATTTTCAGCAGATTATAAATTTTATTGCTATGAAATTTATTATTATTTCAATTTAAATTATTTAAATAATATACATATTTTTAGTCGAACGAATGAAATTTTCTTTCAGTAGAATCAAAGACTCAATAATGATACAGTCATACCTCGACTTATGTCGTTTTTTTGGTTAATAGGAAAAAATAAGAATCTACTAAAGGCTGGGTCTCACAGGCGTAAAATGCGATGTAAACACGTCGGTGTATTGATGCTGATGTTACTTTCGCTAATATCAAGACGCTGCATTTTTACGCCGAAGTTCACACTTGTTTAACTTTCTATGTTGCGTACAATAGTAACTTGACCATTCATTCAATCGGGATATGAACTGGTTACTGAAATTTATAGAATTATTTAGAAGCTTAAAAATGCTATTAGCGACGTTACAGGGTTATTTATAGAGGGGATTAGGTCGTTTATAAAGAGCTTATTCGATTTACATCGTTTTTTGACTTAACTCGCAAGTCTTGGAACGAATTAACGACGTAAGGTGAGATATGACTGTATTGATTTCATAGATTATCTGATGAATCTACTTCCTTCCATCAGAGTTTCTTTTATAATCTTTAAAATTATACTAAATTTAAGTTTAAAATCGTGTAAATATAGTTCAAAGCAGCGGAAACTAAACTGTGACAAGGGTACCAAAACACACATCAAGAATGTTTGGATTAATAAATTCTATTTTTGATTGATTATAATTCTTTTGTGAAAGTAAATGTTTACTTTTATATTGAAGAAGTTATAAATCGAGTAATTTTGTATATAAGTACCAAAACACACATCAAGAATGTTTGGATTAATAAATTCTATTTTTGATTGATTATATTTTTTTTGTGAATGGTAAATGTTTATTTTTAATGTATATTGAAGAAGTTATAAATCGAGTAATTTTTGTATATAACACACATCAAGAATGTTTGTTATATATATATATATAATGTTTGTTCATATACAGTGAAACCCCGATTTTGAAACTTTTCAGGGACCGGCCCGAAAAGTCGAACGAGCCGGGAAAACGCACGAAACGGGAACTCTGATGACGTCATAATAAAAAAGTTATATAATTAAAACGTAGGAAGAGGGAAAGTTTTACATTGCATGTATAGGAAAATGCTCGGACTTCCGAAAATAGACGTTTAAAGCGGGAAAGTCGTACGATACGGAAACGCACGAGCGGGGTTTCACTGTATATGCTTATTGTCTGACCAAATTTGTACGATTTTTTTTTATCTGTGCATGACTGAGTTTGAAAAACATATAATGAAATAAGCAGAATAGAAAGAATTACCTAATGATCGGAAGCGCATAGTTTTAAAATTGTCTTGCATAAATTTCTATATTCAACAGTATATAGTTTTCTCCTATTTGTTCATAAGTGTCTGCCTTTTTCTAACATTATAATACAGGGATGGACAGAAACACCTGACGGTTTTCTAGATGAAATAAAACGGCATCACATTGTCTGAAAGATCCTTTAATGATGCATACAGAAAGAATGTTTACGTGTCTATGAAATTTGTATACTTTAAAACACTGAAAAAAATGTCTAAGTGAAAATAATGTCTTTCAGATGATCCTCATTACACTGCACACATTACAGGCGTCTACCACAACCTGGTGGTTTCATGTAACAGCATCTTCTCTAAATTTCGATACCCACAGAAGAATCGTATTGCATGATGGTGCATTGCACTGATTAAACTGCCTACGAAACTCTCGCTGCATCGCTGTGATAAATCCTGGAATATAAAATTCCATGGAGGCAACGCGTTGCGCACAGGCCAATGCTCTATGACAAACTAAACATTCATATGGCGGCTATTGCATAAAACTGAGTGCAGCAGTGATGTCACCTTCTTGGCCTCACGAGTGACATTTGAAAACTGTCAGGTTTTTCTGCCCATTCCTGTATAATTCTGATGGATAATCTATTTTCTATATAATCAATAAATGTTAACTATTCTGATTTTTTTTTTCTCAAATTCACGTAAAGTCAGGAAAAGGAGACATCAAAATTTGGTTTCGTCTGTTTATTGTTCAACCGGTGCCGATTTGGAGAGATTACAAATTCAAGCATTCTAAATTGGCATCTGGATATAATTTTGAATGACTACCATCTAGTTTTAAGCTGATGGATGGGAATAACAATATCACCTCATTAAATAATTAAGATAAAAACATCCATGGATAAAAATAATTCTGTTACGATGGCTTTAATTAATTCTGTTCAACTGTTTGTAAGCAAATTTGATTTTGATGAAATTTTAACGCAGTTTTTAAAGACAAATTTTTAATTCTGAATTTTTTTTTTTCGGAAACGAAAATACTTCTCTCTGCTATCCTAAAAAATTTGCTATTATGTATAAGATTAATTATATCGCTAATAAAACTTAATTATCGTAAAATAAAGATCTTTTTAGCAGGAATTTAAAATTGATTTCAAACAAAAAAGCTTTCAAAATTATATCTACAATATAAAATCCTCGTAAATCTATTTTTAAAAGTATTTAAACAGCAGTTATTCCTAGTCTAGAACAGCGGTTCTCAAGTGCAGTCACCAGATGATTTTAATGCGATCACAAAAGAAGATATTTTTGTGTGTAAATGGAAGACAGAATTTAAGAAAATTGTGGATATAATTATGTTAAATATCTATTTCATGTGCTTTAATATGTTTATCAAAGTCGAAATTTTTGCACCAGAAGAAAAATAATAAATTGATCCCACATAAAAACATTAGCCCTATAGAAAGACCGTAGAAAATATCAAAAAGATTTCTTTCTTGATATTTTCTACGCACTTTCATAATTATTACTAGGCAAATGTCTTGTTTGCTACATCCTAATCCTGGCCTGCTACTCATTCTGTAGTTAAAGCGATCACACTTTTTACTGATTCAAATCGATATATCTGATTTAGTTAACTTTAAAAACGATCTGTTTCCTGAAATAAAAATTGAATGATTGAATAAAAAAATTTATATTTCCATTAATATAAAAATAATTAATTTTTATCACATTATAGTTATACTAAGTTAGTTTAATCATGTCATTGAGTCTGGCAAGTTATACGTGATGGTTGTCATTTCAGAAACCATTATGGACTGGGAACTTCAACTAAAAAGTGAATAAAAGGTTATAATGGACTGAGCCTGAATCTCTCATGAAAAGTTTAGAGATATGGAACCAGTAATTGAACTCATTCCTTCGGATGGCATCGACAAGCTGTCATATTATGATTCTATGATAAAGTTTCAGATCAGTGCTGCCATATAAAAATTTTCTTTGAGAATCTGCTGGTCTAGAAGTTAACTCACATGTCTAACGAACCGTAAGATTTATACAGTGATACCAATACAATAAAATTCTATTCTCACAATCTCAGCCATGCATGCTCAAATTATGTCCTATGAAAGCACGCAACATTTCTGGTTACTCTGAACTGAATATTGCTGCAAAAGATAACTGCTGAATATTATACTCGTTATAACCAAAATATTAACATTTTCAGATGTGCTTTGACTATGAAATACAGGAAAACCTGTGCTAGGTGGCCAGGTTTTCCTGGCCACCTAGCACAGGTTGGCCACAGACACAATTAGATACAATTTTCAACATTTTCAGATGTGCTTTGACTATGAAATACAGGAAAACCTGTGCTAGGTGGCCAGGAAAACCTGGCCACCTAGCACAGATTGGCCACAGACACAATTAGCTACAATTGTTTTTTAAATATCAAAATTTAAAATACAAAGTTTACGACACAGTTTCACACTGTTAATTAAATTTAAAGAAAAAATTCACTAATTAATGTCTGTTTTGGGGATTTTTTACTTTAGAATGCTCAGCTGATAGAAGATCTAAAGCCCATCTGGCATTTCTGAACAAAACACGATTTGCTGGCCACATATTAGATGTTGCACATAAAGTGACCAAATTAAATATCACTGGCCACGGCCACGGAACACAGATGGCCATTTTACACAGTTTAAAAATACAGCAATATGCTTGGGCTGATATTAAAGTGGCCACGATTTTCAGGTTGGCTACATAGCTCAGGTGGTCACCAGCACAGATTTTCCTGTATTATAAAATTTAATTGTATAAAAAATATGATTTGTCTATCCGATATTTAGTTGTCTGGTAGTGCATTGCTTACTAAACAGACCCCATCATACTCCATTGTTCTAAGAAGAATAATATAAATTTATTTATACAAGTTTCTTTTTACATTTCTTAATAAAATATGTTGAAAATTTAATCAATCGGCTCTAACAATCGCATTAATCATTCAGTAATTATTCTAAGAAATCTAATAATTGCTTTACTTAAACATAGTATATTAAACATGCAAACTGACGTCTGTCGTTTAAAACTGGTCTTTTTATAATTTCATGTTTAAATAATTTTTTTATATTATTTATATATACAATACCCAATCCTGCATTTGCATCAAGCGATGCTTTTTTGCTTGAAGTTCTGCATAATTTAGGTACATAAGAAACAATGTGGTTTAGTTCATTCTTCCTTAGTTAAGTAGTTCTTCGCAACTGTGAGCTGATATACCGATATAATAATTATATTATATCGATATATCAGCTCACATATATAATTTATTAGTGAAATTTATTGTTTAAATGATGCCTTTTGAATTTTCATGAGAATTTTATGATTTTAAATTAATATGTAACTTTATTGATTATCAAAATTACAGGAAAACAGCGAAGAAAGCAATATTTAAATATAAAAATAGAGAAAAATCAGTCATTACTCGTCAAATTATTTATATATGTAATAAATATTCCTATAAATATTAAGGCTTATATATAGAGAAGCCAACAAAGATGGTGGAATTGTCTTAACAATTATATACAGTCAAACCTCGGTTTACAAACAAATTTTCCGAGCACTGTGACTCGAATTACGAGCATCCAAGCCGTCAACATAAACATTGTCAATGATATGCCACGTGTCACTATAGAAACATTTTAAAACAAATCATACTGGACAACTTTTTAGTGAGACAGAAGCCCAATGGGTCTGAAGCAGAGTGAGTGGTGCCAAAAGACAGGAAAAAAAAAAAAAAAGAAAAAGAATCCCCTTCCAAACAATAACATTTCACTTCCTCACCATCTTCCACTTTCGCCATCAACTCTTTTCCATACAAGTAAGGTATAACTAAAGTTTTCGTCTATATTTAATCTGCTTAGTGTTGCGTTTGTTTTTTTGTGATACATTTAATGGTTTCCATTGATTTTGTATTAAGAACTTGTGCATAAAGTAATAAGCAATCATCTAAGATCCACGAACGGATTAATTCGTTTTACATTAATTCCTATGGGGAAAATAGTTTTGGTTTACGAACGACTTTCAGAAACGAATTAAGTTCGCCAACCGAGGTTTCACTGTACATAGATTAAGAATATATAAATTAATCAAACTCGAAACTTGGAAATTTATTAAAAATTTAAAATGCACTATTAAAAAATGAATTGTTAAATATATAAAATTATCTTTGAAATATTCGTTGAAAATTAAATCTCTGATTTAATGGAGCAGCAAAAATATTTGAACTTTTAGCATTTAAGAGAAAAATTCGTTTCTTGATTCATAAATAAATTTTTTTTATTATTATTCTTTAATGTTTAGCTATTAATTTTCTCTTCGTTAATATGTAATATCGTTAATCCGGGCAGTTAATCCTTCCTATTAATCTGGATTAACAACACCTTTACTGTATCGTATTTTCTAATATCAAAATTTGTATTTTTAATATCTTCAAAATTTAGTATAAATGATTTATTGTATGTTTATAAAAATTTCAGTTAATCGGATTATAAAGTTATTAAAATTAAAAGTTCAGTATAAAATTATTCAGAATATTTCTAATCAATTTTAATAAACTTGAAATCAATTTAATAATTCAGAATAATTAAGTAAGAATAGTTTAGAATAAAGTTTAGGAGTTACTCTCTCGATTAAATGTAAATCATTTTATTGCATTAAATTTTTTAATCAATAAATAAATTTGATATATTTTTTTCGTAGAATTTTATAAAAACAGAACAGATAAAACATTTTTTATAATTTTTTCTTATTTTTTAGCTATTTTGATATTATATATATATACAGGGTGAAGAAAAACTTCGTCGTAATATTTTGTGTAGTGATAGGGGACCTCAAAACATGTCGAAAATATTTTAGGAGGCACCGTTTTCGAGTTATAACCCTTTAAACCTAGCAAATCACCATCTACAAAGCGTCACGACGCGTCGCGTTGCCATTAAGTATCGCATTGCGTCGCTCCCTTCTTATAATACTAACGCGGTAGTCATTAGGAAAGCGACGCAATGCGACGCGTCGTGACGCTTTGTGTACTCGAAGGTGATTGGCTAGCTTTAAAGGGTTATAACTCGAAAACGGTGCCATTTAGACTATATGTTCATTAGATATTTTCGACTTGTTTCGAAGTCCTTTATCAGTACACAAAATATTACGACGAAGTTTTTCTTCACTCTGAATATATTATCTTAAAAATTTGAATGGAACAAAAGAATTTCTTTATTTCCTAACTAGAATAATATCTTAAATTTGTGTAAAACAGTATTAAAAATAATGCCCATTTTTCTTGAGTACTTACTATTTTAGCATGGTTAAAAATGAGGAATTAAAAAAAAAATTTCAACTCGTCATCTTCAATGGCATGATCTCTTTGCTAAACTTCATAAAAATTCATTAATTAGTTCTTTTTTACGAGCAAAGTTTTTTTATATAATTATTTTATATTAATTAAACATGCAAATGATATTTTTTTAGAACAACTGTAGTCTTTACTATTCCGTGTTTTCATTGCTCAGAGTTTTAAATTTATGTTTAGGAGGGGGAAAAACACTTTGCGAAACAAATTTGCTGTTGATAAAGCAAAAAATGTTTCTTAATAAGTTTTGAAGTTAAAAAAATTACTTTTATAAATTAAAAATGTTCTCTGAATTTTGATTTAATTTTCTGTAATTTCAGTTCAAATACAGAAAAAATTCGTCATCGAAAAATTTCGCGAAAAAATTATTCAAAAGAAATAAATACGAATATATTTGTCATGGAAAAATTTTTATCATTGCTAGACAGAAAAATATATTTTTAAAAATCGTTATTGTTTAAGAATATATTTGTCATGGAAAAATTTTTATCATTGCTAGACAGAAAAATATATTTTTAAAACTCGTTATTGTTTCAATAAAAATTATTGTTTTCAATGTCTAGACATATATATTTAATTAAGAAGATTTTGATATTGCCGAATATTTCTTCGTTCGCATCAGTTCTTCTTCTTTGAATTCTTAATTAATGTTGTATAGCCAAACTTAAATTAAATTAAACATTTCCAGACAAAAATAACTTTTTAACTTACAGAAGTAAAAACGAAAAAGTTATGAAAATCGAACACAAAATAGCTAATGAAAAACAAAAATGTCATGTATGCATTCATATAATAAGAATCGAATTACCAGACTCTGTAGGATTGGACGGCATGCCGGATAACCGAAAGGCCGGTTAATCCGAAAACACATGAAAAATACTATTTATAAATTGTAAATTAATATAAATATATATAAATTAAGCCTTTTTTATAAGAATTATATCAATGAGAGATGAATTATATTGCTGTTCTGTGTGCTTATCGCAGTTTCTAGCGCTTTCTTTCTTTCTGAATGAACCAGCTGAATGGCATTATTCGTCACATTACTCTGTACTTGTTCCCAAAATCTTTTAATTTTGTTTTTCTGCTGGATCCATGATAATAACACCAGATAACATCAAGATACAACACTAGGTATACCAGGTATAATACCAGGAATCTGATTTGAAGAAAAATATCAATAAAAATGTGGCCTGTTAAAGCAAGACCAGATAAAAAAGAGTCTACTACTTTATAATAATACATAATCTTGTAATGATAAATGAAAATTTAAACTCTTCAATCTTCATGCCTTATCCATTTAGCCATGGAAGAATTTTTTAAATTTTAAAATTAAAAAATTTCTACTGAAGATCGGTAAAATGATCAATTTTTCGGTAGATATAATATATAATATCACAGCATTACGAATTTCAATGTTCCCCCAAATAAATCTTTTTCAGATGGAGAGGTGGAAAGATATACAGACTCTTAAGTTGGTGACCCTTCCGGAAATTATGAGAGTTGTATTAAAGAACTATTGAACGATTGGAAACTATAGAAGAAATTAACATATAAATAATCAAAACCAGTAGTAGTAGTAATAGTAGTAGGAAAGGGCTTTCCTTAGCCTTAGCACTGTGACCACCAATAATTAAAGAACTATTGAACGATTGGAAACTATAGAAGAAATTAACATATAAATAATCAAAACTAGTAGTAGTAGTAATAGTAGTAGAAAAGGTCTTTCCTTAGTCCTAGCACTGTGACCACCAATGGTCTATTGTGTTCCCCAACAGGATCATCCCATAAGAAGTCCCGTCTTAAACGCGAAAGACATTATCTTCTTCAATGTGGGACTGTTAAAAGATCTTCTGGTGCAGGAAAATGCCACCCAAGATCATACCTTAGCCCTGAAAGGGCCATACATTCACACAAAATGTGAAAAGTTTTATCTCCTTCTTGACAATCTCCACTTATTTGGGACTATCAATAATCCCAATTAAGTGGAGTTGTCTTGTAAGATGACAGTGCTCTGTGAAGAGTCCCGTGATAATCCTAGCTTCAATTTTATGCAATGTAAGCAACTCTTTAGTTCTCTGTACAGAAGGACCTAAAATAAGAGCTTTTGTTGCCTTAAACCAGGAGTACACCTGCAGTGAGTGAGGTGTTAAACTGCCAACCAGTCCCTGACAACCCGTCCAAATGAATCAAATCTGATGCCAGGGGCAGGTTCAGGTCTAATAAAGGGACAAGAAGCCCCATCCTTGAATCAAAACTAAGTTTTTCCTAATATATTATTCCTATAAAAATATGGGAAACTAACAAAGTATGCCTGGACAACACTGAGAATACTTTATTAGTTTTCTATATTAAAAAAAACAGAATATTTTCTTTTAATGCATAATTAATATTTTCTCTCTCTGTTTTAAATCAAATATAAAAATTTGTCAATCTAGAAAAAATATATCATAATTCATTATTTTGCAATTAATTTAACAACATTTTTATTCTTAATAAATTATTCTTCGGAATTTTAATAAATTAATAAATTTTCTCTCTATAACCATTTCATTTATTTATTATAATTTTAAATGAAATAACGGAAAATTTTAGTTTCATACTTGTTTTCAAAAATTAAAAACTGTAAAATAAATTTTATATAATTATATAAAACGATGCTTTATATAATTTATTGAAAACTTTTTAGACAAATTTATTAAAAAATAATTACTCTATTTTAGGAATTCCTATTTTGCCGTAACTACTGAAAAATAAATTTTAATAATTGATTCTCTAATAGATATCAAATATCTTGAATTTTTATTAACCTCATTAACTTTATTATATAAATTGATAACTCAAATGCTTTTAATGTTATTTTTTTGGATAATAGTCAGTTCTGGAAAGAACTAGATTAGCAATTTTTAGAGCAATTCCTTTATTTCAGAATGATTAAAACTAATGAATTAAAATACTCATCAAAATCGCATTCAGTAGAATAACCTATACGGTGAATAACATAAAAATCTATTAGATAAATTAGTTATTACAAGGCATCCTCAGATGACCATGTTATCTGTATGACTATTTGTGTGTCTCTTACTTATGAAATAATCATTTCAGGAAATCTGGTAGTGAAAAGTAATTTTTATGCTGCATCGTTTTAATTCTGTAGCCTTCGCCATTTAAAAACGGCAGCTATTCGAACTTCTGAAATGTTCTCTTAATATAGCAAGAATTATTTTTTGAATTTTGTAAAATTTAGCAGACTGGTCAAGTCGTTGAAAATGATTTTCACATTCCTTTGAAAATTAGGTTAAAAAAATACATGTTAGCTATCATATAATGCAATAAATAAATTAAAAATAATTGGAAATAATATTTTTGCAGGTTGAATATCCCCAATCCGAAATGCGTGGGACTGAGAGTGTTCGGATTTTGGATTTTTCCGGATTTTGGAATACGTGATATGGTGGAATTGAAGAGGTGAGAAAAAAATTTCTTTTTATTTGACATAAATAATAAGAATATAAATGCAACGAATAATGTAAATATATTTATTTACCATTTTTGAAAGAATCTTATCACTGGTACCCACGTGGTTATCACTATTATGCCTTCTTGGCATTTTTTAACAATATATAAACAACACAACAGAAAATAACTAGTCATAGGCATTTCGTATTGATTCGAAGATGTGGGACCCAGATTTCTCAAGATGGAAACATAGCACACTTTCATCTCGGTCATCCGTTGACTGTCTGTAAACATTATTTTTACGCTTCTTTTAGTGCTAGTAATATTTTAGCATATTGTTGTTTTGAAAATTATGAATCCAAATTTTAATATATTATTTCATGATATCTCTAACAATCATTGATCAAAATTTAAAAGAAAATAAATAGTTCTGGAAAGAACTAAATTCTCCTATTTTCATAATATATGTCCTTTATTTTCGAATGATTAAAGTTAAGAAATTAAAATACCATACTATACCATAATCTATATGTTGAATGCCATAAAAATCTTTTAAATAGTTGGTAATCTTATTGTCAATATTGTGCTATTATACAGTAGTTATGTCATTATTAAGTTAGGTAGGTTAAGCCGCCATATTACACGAGGCGGGGCCACTTATAGAGCCCATCACAAGCTGGCCAACACCCATGATGTGCTCAATCGGATGGTTGAAGGATGGGATTCAACGGCCGGGCTCGGACCCTTCCTGAAACATTGGAGATGTGGGGACCAGATTTAAACTCGGTCCTCCAGAGTGGTAAATCAAAGCTTTACCACGCGAATTATGTCATTGTTATTATTATTATATAGTAGGTAGCATGCCTAATACTGCTTGTGAAATATTTAAATTCAATTAATTTAGATAAATAATTAGCAAGAGTTCCTGGCATTGCTCGGGAATTTCAGATATATAATACAGTTTATGTGGCAACTCTTATCATATTAAAAGGTGAAGAAGAAACTCTTATGTCAACAAGATGTCGACATCCTGCTAGTAATAAAAAATTTTAATTTACGCAAATTTAAAGATTACATTAATATGAATTAAGATGCCAAAATCATGCGAAATACTGTTAGTTGCAATCACTTTCAGAACCTAGCACAGGTTGTTCAACATCTATGATGGATTGCAACTCTTATCATATTAAAAGGTGAAGAAGAAACTCTTATGTCAACAAGATGTCGACAACCTTGCTAGTAATAAAAAATTTTAATTTACGCAAATTTAAAGATTATATTAGTATGAATTAAGATGCCAAAATCATGCGAAATACTGTTAGTTGCAGTCACTTTCAGAACCTAGCACAGGTTGTTCAACATCTATGGTGGACTCAACAGGAAATTAGAGGAATGCTGTTCAACGAGCCGGGCCCTGACCCTGTGGTTTATAGACATTATGGATAAGTTTACAATAAACCATGCAGAAGTATCATTTGCCCATATATTTCATTTATTATAGCATTTGGAATCAATTGACTGATCATGATACGATCGTCAAACGGTGTTAAAGTGTTTGCGGAACATATATGCAGATATTCGATTCATGTCGTATCGTAATTACGTTATCAATACATCATTTATTGTTAAATAATCATGGCATCATACACATCGATCGTTTTGGGACATTAGAGAGCTTCAGCAACACAAACGTGCAGTACAAGAATGACGTAGAATGCTAGAATGACGAAATCATGGCGTCATTTCGAATCGTCGCTAAATAGTTCTTCACGTCGAAACGTGAGTTAAGGAAATATTCTATATTAACGTCATTTGTTTGCGTTCTACACGTCGAAAATGGCAAATACGACGCTTAGACAGGAAGGTTCACGTTGGTGATTACCTATATTTATAATGACTAAACGACTAAATATAATGCCATATATTTTTGTATGCACGTTTCTTAGACTTGTATCTATGATATTATAATTAAATTTTGTGTTAAAAACGGTTAAAAATCATAACTTGAAAAGTTACTTTTATACCATATTTTTAGGTGTGATTACTGGATACCTCACACTGAGTGGAAAAGCTTTGTTTTATTTTTATTTAATCTAAATATTTTTTCTAGTTCGAAGTGATTTTGAAAAACAAAATCGAATCAACCCGACACGGACTCGGATGTTCGTGTTCTACGCAAGCGTAATATTAAACGAATATGATGTCGTAAACATGTGACGCTATTTGGGGAAATTAAGGAAAGTAATAACTTGCTGAAGCAGATTTCTTCTACAAACGCACGCATGGAACGTAAACTCAATGACGTCATTTTTATTTGCGTTTACGTTCACGTCAACGGCTTGCTGAAGCTCTCTATTATCCGTTGTTATGGCACGATGCTTGCTGAAGCAGATTTCTTCTACAAACGCATGCATGGAACGTAAACTCAATGACGTCATTCCGTTGTTATGGCACGATAACATCGTAGAGCCTAGACTTCATCCCGAATATGAATAACAGTTTGAAGGATTTATATACGCTATTTTTTTCAACAAAATTTAAGACCTCCGGAAGATTACGAAATTTACGAAATGCCCCCATCTGGAGGTCTGAGGTCAGTCTCTACATCTATGCAAAACTTCAAGCTCCTAGCATGTCCGGAAGTGCCCAAACAATTTATGTTGAGCACACAAATATATATAGATTGTCCGTTACTTTGCCGTTTATAGTATAGATACCTAAGTATATTACGTTCTAAAAGCTATAGGAGTAAATAATGGAATGTCCTATATTACTCCTGCATTAATTAACACTTAGTGTCATCTGTTATCAAGAATATTAATTAAAATTTTGATAAAATCAAATTCCGTCGTATAAGCTTAAACAGTTTTACAGAATTAAACGCTGCGGTATCGAGATGACTTTAATAGCAGAATATCACACTGAAATTTCTTGAAAACTTATTTATTAATTAATTAGATATGATGATGATCTTATAAGCCATCTTTTTCTTTGGAAAATAGGCTAAAAAAGATAGGCAATAAATCTAAAAATTTTTGTTTTAATTTTTGATTTTTTTTCTTAACAGAAATAGACAATTATGCCATATGTCTGTTGACATATGACATCAACAGACATATAATTGTAAGTCACTATTGCATAATGATTGATGGCATTACAAAATAGAAAACATTCTGACATTATTGTGACGTAAAGATAAAACAAGTAAATTAAAAACACTAAACTCTTAACTTTTAAATGAAAATGAAGACCATATATATATATATATATTTTTTTTAAAGTTCGGAGTTCAGTAGTTTTACTTGATACGGAGAGTAGCAAAGAAAATGAAGGCCAAAGTTTATCATGCCAGGTGATAAAAACTTTCTATTTTTTATTACAAAAATATTTTATTTTGATTACTTCTCTTTATTTTTTTTTATTTCATTAGTTAAAAATCATTAATTGATAAGAATGAAATTTGCTACTTACTGCAATTCTGTAATAATAAAAGACAAATGTCTGCTTTTCTATCTATGGAAACTATAAGTTCATACAAATTGGAGGTGAAGGGTCTTGAAAAATATCAGCAGCACTTCCTAGATGTCCATGGATATTTTAAAAGCGATCGAGGGCCAGAATATTTCAGGATTGTGAGGAAAACGCATGTATGATCTTTCAGATTTTGGTTTTAATTTGAATGTTACTGCATTCTTCGATTGTTTTGATATATTTAAAGTTGAAATATTATTAAAATTCTGGCATAATAATTCTTGAAATAATCATTATATTGTTAGCCAACATCGTTTGACATGTTATATCATAAGACAAATGTCATAGTTGTGACGTCACTGTTGCATAACGATGTTTTTCGTCCTTCTTCCTCTGGAGAATTATATTAATAAACTTGTCCTCGTGCGCGATGTGCAAGTTAAAAAAATCAGATACGAGGCGAGATTGCGTGAGGCCGTGTCCGTTTAAGGCCGTGTCCTACCTGCAAGCGACGCGAAGCTATGCGATGCGATGCTATAAAGACAATCGACAATCTGTCTACAAGCGACAATCTGTCTTAAGAGAGACGCTTATATAACGTTTATAATGAAATATCGTCCCATTATTTATCTACTAAATGCTAATTATGGTAATTTTTAATCTCTCATGTTTCATAATATAGGATATTTTTCCCTAAATTTCGCTTATTAGAACCTCTGAATCGAACTCGAAAGCCATGATAATTTGTCTTTGTCGCTTCAGAAAACCTGATAACAGCATCGAAAGTCAGTATTGAGTCTATGGGAAAGTATAGTAATCCTATAGTAATAAGATTGCTATAGGATCCGAGGGACTTAATACTGACTCCCGATACTGTTTTCAGGTTTTTGTATTTCAGCTACAGAGAGCAACAGCAGGCGATACTACGCGGCGCTACGATATACGCGTCGAAGTTATGTCTATTGGTTTGCTTTCTGTCGCTCGTAGTATCGCATCGCACAGCATCGTGTCGCTTACATGTAGGACACGGCCTAATGGGTCCCAAGAACATAATTATATAAATTTTATATTTACACGAGTTACCGTGCTGACAAACAAACCTAATTCGTAGAGTTTACATTTTTTATCCATCTTAAAATGGAAAGGGTAAAAAATACGAACTATAAAAAAAATCGAAGCAGTTATTGAACTAGAATCCAGAATATTTTGTAATAAAAATTAAAACTAAGCCATCTAAAAAATATTAAAATTTTTAAACTGAATAATAAACTTCTACTTATATAAATTTTAACGTTTTGTTTATATCTTTACATACTTATTTATTAAGGTTACATAAAATTATTTTCATTTCTAGTCATGACCTTGTAAATCCAGACCGGAATAAAAATTTGTTTTTGTTCTATTTACGTTATATTTCCGCCCCTTTTAATTGCTAAAACGAAAATAATCATAATAAGGAAAAATTATAAAAATTTATTACAATTCCCCTTGTTAATAATTAAATATAGATTGTGACATATACTATTTTCTGACATCTTAAAACTTAGCATGAGTTGAACTGTAGTATATTAAACCGGCGCTTCTCAAACTTTTCCACATAATGACCCCTTCTACCCGAAAAAATATTTTCGCGATCCTGGGTATAGAGATATATAAACTACGTATACGAATTAAAACATTTGCTAAAATTTCTGCGACCCCCAAATTTTCTTACGCGACCCCATATGGGATCGCGACCCACACTTTGAGAAGCATTATACTAAACTATAGATTGAAAGAATTAAAAGTATACATAATAAAAAATAACGTTTGTCTTATAATTATATGGTATTTGAAAATAATATGAAAAAGATTAACATAAAATTTTTATTCAGTTTATCAATTTGTTTCACATCTGTTCACCAGAAACATATCTTAGATCCAAATCAGCTTCATTATTATATTCTAATGCAAAATATTCAAATTAATTTTAATTATAGAATTATAATATTTAAATTAGTGTATTCATCTTTATATAAAATATGTTAAAACAAGTATGACGAAATATTTTATTTTTAATTAAGTAATTAATGTAATTTATTTTTCAAGCAATCAAAAACAATACGTGGCGTATTAATTATGATCCTTACAAAATATTTCCTGTAACATAAGAAAGGTTATATATATATATAACGTTATTATATATACATATTTTAATTATGATTATTTTTAATTAATCCCAAAAATATTCCGGTGTAGGTAGGATATTCGGAAAATAAAAATATAAAACTGTTTTTGTTCATGTTCTGAATTTCTGCCGACTATTTTTGTCACGAACAGTTTAACCTAATTTGACCTTAATCACAGTTAACTGTCATAAAATTAAAGGACAAATCGTGCTTTCCATATTTATATATTTTTTTATTAATTAAATTTTGGCAAGAAATCAGTCTGAAGAATCACGACTTCTTCCCACAGAAAATTTTGACTGGAAATTTCATTGACCAGTTATTTTTAAAGTTACTTTTTTGTTTGTTTACAATACATAGCAAACAAACAAAAAAAGTAACTTTATGTAAGTGATAAATTCTCTAATAGGATTACTATGAAACTTTTACCAGTAATTTCGTAATTTACCAGATAATTAATATAAAAATTTGGGTTAATTATCTATTCAATTTTGTCTTCTATTTTTGTTGTTTGCTATGTATGAATTGGACACTGCTCAAGAAATCATAAGAAGAGTTTCACTCGATATTTATTTGTATTCTACAGAACAAGATTGTATGCTATACATAAACACAGAATATGGGATTCACTTATTATTCTAGAACTATGAAATAATCCAAATTTCATATAACACTACTTAACTCCGGATTGTGGAGGACGGGGGTCGACGGGCCGGGCCCGGACCCCATGATAAATATTTTCAAGGGGTGTGACCCGAGATTCGAACCCGGGTCCTCCAGAGTGGAAAGCCGAAGTGTTTCCACGCGGCCAATCCGGCCGCTATGTATGTATTGGACACTGCTCAAGAAATCATAAGAAGAGTTTCACTCGATATTTATTTGTATTCTACAGAACAAGATTGTATGCTATACATAAACACAGAATATGGGATTCACTTATTATTCTAGAACTATGAAATAATCCAAATTTCATATAACACTACTTAACTGCATTACAGTTAACTATCATGCTCATTAATACAAATTAATATTTTATGGCTGTATGGATATTTAGAGTTATCGACAGCAATTAGAATATATGTAAAGAATGATGCTATATATCGATATATACAGTTTACTATTGATATATAGCATCTTTCTATACATGTATTCTAAGTATCACATTGAATACATGCACAGAATGATGCTATATATCTGACAGTAGTTAGAGTACATGCACAGAATGATGCTATATATCAGACAGCAGTTAGAGTACATGCACAGAATGATGCTATATATCAGACAGCAGTTAGAGTACGTGCACGGAGCTATATATCTGACAGTAGTTAGAGTACATGCACAGAATGATGCTATATATCAGACAGTAGTTACAGTACATGCACAGAATGATGCTTTATATCAGACAGTTGTTAGAGTACATGCACAGAATGATGCTATATATCAGACAGTAGTTAGAGTACATGCACAGAATGATGCTATATATCAAACAGCAGAATACATGTATAGAAAGATGCTATATATATCAGACAGCAGTTACAGTAGAATACATGTATAGAAAGTTGCTATATATCGATAGCAGTTAAAATCTTTGTTCGAATAATATTCAAAACAAAGAAAGAACATAATTTTGCTTGCTTTGGTTCTGTGTTTTTACTTTGATCGAAATATATAAATATTAAATAATAATTAGAAATACTATCCATAATTGCGAAAAATAACATATAAATGACCTCTACATTATTAATATTCAATAAATATTTCTGCATTTCAATAATACTGTATTCAATAAGAATAGAATAGTTACAGGTACAAACTAATATTTCATACTGTTATTCTGGTGTCAACTGTGTTTTACAAGTTATTGAAAAATAAATCACCCAAGTAGAAGAGAATTTAAGAGGTTCTGCTTGGGTGATTATCTCTTCTTACTCTAGAGTAATTATAGTTTTCTTCAAATTCAATATAGTACTGTATTTTATGTTTAACCTATCAAAACTTTTGTGGATCCTAATGCCCAGATAAATTCAAAATTAACAAATATATATATATATATATTTTTTTTTTATGATATATAAAAAGTATGATATAATAAATATATATACACTGATAATGATGAAAATTATCAAGTGCATTTTAGATCTTTAACAATAACACAATACCGTACAGCCTTTCGATTGTTCGAGTTCACTTGTTTCAAGTATTGTCTTAAATGAGGCGATACACTGCAGTCACGGTCATTTTCTCGGTTGTTTGCAAAATTGAATAAGTTGAAATATTGATATATATGTCATTGTTAGTACGAATAGTGTTCGCACGTGCTATTCAGGACATATTTGTCTTATTTATTACAAATGTTTTCTGTATGTATACACAGTATATACTCTTGATGGATATTATTGTTTTTTTTTTTTTTTTATCGTGCTTTCAGTTAACTTTAACAGTGAATATTTTATATTGCATTCTCAAGTTAGTTTTAATTACACTACCGAATTATATAAATTACACATTGGATATAAGTTATTTTGGCAGCGACCACTTTAGTGCCTATCACTGAGTGGCTAACATTAGTGATGGAGTCCTGTCCTTCAATCGAAGGTTGAAGTATAGGGCTCTAGGATCGGCGCCTTACACCTCCCGAAAAATCTAGAGGTGAGGGACGCCGAATTAAACCGAGATTCTTCAAGGTTTTTTACCATGCAACCATTATATTCCACAGAAAAAATTATTTTGACCTTGGAGATGGCTATTGTGATTTCTTAGAAGTAATTTAAAAGTTACTCTTATTATTATTGGAAAATAAAAGTGCTGTCGGCAGGTAAGTTGGGTGTTTTAAGAGTAAATTCCTTTCGTCTGAATGCCTTAGACTTTTCAAAAGATTCCATTCGTCATTTGTCAATATCTATTTGTTTTTCGATTTTATATTTTGATATTTATGTTAAATAAAATACAGTAATAGATAGAGCAACATCAACTGATGTTCTGATTTTGTCTACTTCTATCCTCCGGAGGCACATCGAACAAATTTCACTTCCAAATCCGAAATGCGAGATCGAGGCAAGTCGGAGCCGATATGAAGTCCCACTGTAGATCCTTGAGATGGGCGTGACAGTGACGTAACCAGGATTATTTTTGTGTGGGCCAAGGGTGGGCCACACCGATTTGAAAAAACATTATCCCGTATGCGCTTTATTAAATCGTATTTACGTATCTGAATGTTTGATGATTGGTTAAGCAATTTAGCACTCATGTTCATCGAGAGAAAAATCGCAAAAGCTCAGCAATTTAGCAATCATGTTCATCGAGAGAAAAATCGCAAAAGCTCTCGATTTGGACAAAATAATCGATCGTTTTGCATCATTAATTAAAAATCACCGCATAATTTTGTATTGAGCTGATATCAAACAAATACTTATATTTATCAGTATTTTGAAACTTGATTTATTCTTTCCAGCTAATCGCATTTATTAAGTACTGCGTAAAATATGCATAAAACGTCACCTTTAGTCACGTTTTGTATGCCACATGGGAATCAAAGTTTTTGTACAGCAATCAGAGATTTTAACAGCGTTTTATAGGCGCAAGCCATCCCTCTTTGTATAGAATTTCACGGTTTCCGTTATTTCTTATTTCTTCTTTTTTCGGCGTTGCACATCAAAAAACGGGACGGACCACTAAATTCTCATCCTTCCTGTATCTTTTGCCTTAAACCGCATTAAAATTGGATACTTTTTCACAAAACTACAGCCCAATGAAATAGGTCAGTTCTAAACGAATCATCCTGTATTTAAAATTTTTATTAAAATTACGGAAAAAGTTACATTAAATTTTAAAAATAATATAATTCACTTATCAGCGAATATAAACCCTATAAATACGCATTTTTGGGATACTTAATATTTCGTGAAAGTGAATTATAGTATGCTAGATTATTCTGTAATAATATATTTATAGATTGTTGGCCGAATGACAGCGTGGTAAAGCAATTGTTTACCATCTTCAAGGACCGGTTTCAATTTCGAGTTACATCTCCAGTTTTTCAAGATGGGTCTAGGCATGGTCCATCCTGAAAAATTATTCCCCACCATGCACTTTTAGAGCCAATCACAGGCTAGCCATTATGGATGTTGGCTAGCCTGTGATCGCTACCATAACACTGTGTTATATGGCTGTTTAATTGGAGCTATCCTAACGAAACTTTCTGGATTTGTTTTAATATAATGTTTTTACAAAATTAATCATATGTCTTTATTTTCTTTTCCGTTCTGATATCCGTCATCGTTGGCCTGATGGCTATAGTGGAAATATGCTTTGTTCTATCCTAGAGGATCAAGATTCAATTCGGTTCCAACCTCCAAGAAGCTTTTCAGGAGGGATTCGGACTCGGGTCGTTGAACCGATCCTCCACCTGACGGATGACACTATCAGAGGTGTGCCACTGATGCCAATGCCCCATAATGGTGGGCCTCTTAATACCTATTAGATGGAAAATAGCTAAAAGCCATATAGAAGAGGATATCCATCATCAATAGAAACCAAATACCGCAGAGTATTAAAATTTTAGCGAATCATTCCTGATTATGCTTAGTCCATATTGTTGGCTGCGGGATAAAGCTGTAGAGTGTGGGACTCGATCCTTCGGGTGATAATCTAGAGTCTAGATTATCACCTGAAGGATCGAGTTCTATACCTCTAAGTCCTAGTCATCTGAGGCGCCCTGAAGCTAGAGTCCTCTTCGGGTGATAATCTAGAGTCTAGATTATCACCTGAAGGATCGAGTTCTATACCTCTAAAAGTTTTTCCAGAAGCTTCAGGGCGCCTCAGATGAACTCTATCCTTCATCTAATGTGTCGCCCACACAGATGATAGACACTGGAAAGCCCATCTACATAGTAATCCTAGTAATCTTGTTGGAAAGTGACGTAAAACAAAGAAGAAAGAAATCTATTCCATTATTAGATATTTGCGATATAAACAATGATATATCATTTATGGCCTTTTAGTTATGATGTACCGTATATAATTATAACAAATTGATTTGTTATGAAAAATTTTCTGACGTCATTCATTGTTACGTATTTCGTGGCATCATTATTATACCATTGTGCTATAAATAAGCGTTTTTCAATGCTATTTATTGTTATGCCACCCATTGTTGCATTTACGAAGCCGTTTAACTAAAATGTCTAAATCACAGATTAAATAACATCACTTCTAAAATCAGTCTTATGAAAAGATAAGAATAAATCACGAAAAACGTCCATTATTTCTCAAAGAATGGAAAAATAAAAGATAATTTGCGTTGATTAAATTGAAATCAATTCGGAATTATACGTAAAAATTGTCTAAGATCACATTTTATTCCACCAAATAACATTTTGCTCTCACATATAACCATGTTTTCTCTTTTTTTCAATTTCGATTCTCGTAAAGTTTCTCCATATTGATATTCTGGCAGTTGGACTGTCGAAAATTAATCATAACGAAAACTAATGGCAATAACATTCTTCAGCAAAGTAGAATGCACTTATTTTTTATGGAAATTTTTAAAATTAATAAACAAATAACATTGAAACTGTTTAGCTATACAAAACGACATCATCATCAGTATATCAAGCAAAACAAAATAATTTTATTAATATTAAATATTTTGAACTCTACCAAATTTTCAACACTTGCTTCAGAAGCCCTGTATCTTTGATATTAGACTTTTTTGAAGTTTGTTTTGCAAATTAAACAAGTTTCGTTCAATTATTAAGTTATATAAAACTTATAAATTAAAAAAAATTACTCCCATAGTTCATCAAGTTCCTCAATAAAAAAAACCATTCTTCAATTGGACTAAGCTAGTGTTTCCCAACGTGGGGCGCACGCCCCACAAGGGGGCAATTTGATTTTTCAGGAGGACAATTCGAGAATGAATTATTAGCAATGAATTTTTTTCATTTCTTATAGTTTTAGGGACAATATATAGTGCTAAATATATATTATGACATACACATTTTTAAAATTAAAATCAGAATGTACACGGCAGTTGTGAAACTATATTTGCTGTTTTTTCATATTAATTCATAATATTATTACTTTTTAACAATTTTTAGTGATTTCTTTCTCAGTACTTCAACTGTCCTTTCGTTCTTTTATTTTTCTGTTTCATGGATGCCATGTTTTTGAATCCTGTTCAGATCAAGGTAATAGTCTTTTAGGCTTTCTCCACGCGAATAGGAGTTCACTTTTTGAATAATAAAAATTATGTCATAGGGGGCAGCAGGATTTTAGAGATGCTTAGGTGGAGCATGGCCAAAAAAAAAAGGTTGGGAACCACTGGCCATCAAATTATTGAACGGATAAATTAAATATGCTAATAGATAAATAATACAACGTAAGTGGTATAAAGACCCTGTATACGTGCAAATATATAAGCGGAAATGACGTCACGACGTGACGTCACGATGGTTGACAGGAGAGGGGTGTATCCCGCAGAGAGTATGACGTCACTTCCACGTATATATTTGCACGTATATAGGGTCTTTATACTACTAACATAGATTTTAAAGCACAGTATAATAATTTATTAGCTGAAACATATTCATTAAATTCTGAATAAAGCTTTCGATTAAAATACAGACATCTTCAATCATGATACACAACAAATTGAAAGAGCCAATATGATTTGTTTGTATAAATCTTGAACAGATTCATATCCATCCATTCAAGCTATATTAACCCTTTAAAGCTAGCCAATCACTATCGAGTACACAAAGCGTCACGATGCGTCGCGTTGCCAAGACGCTTCGCATTGCGTCGCTTTCCTATTTACTACGGAGTTAATAAGAAGGCGAGCTACTCAATGCGACGCGTCGTGACGCTTTGTGTACTCGATGGCGATTGGCTAGCTTTAAAGGGTTAACAGATATTGTCCGTCCAGCTTAGCCGCGACCATCGACGCAAGTACGCGTGCGCTAATTGAACGAGTCCATTGACAAACTAGGGATGACAGCTTCGCACATGGATGTTTTCAAACGCAAAATAATTGAAGTTGAATGGAAGTTTATCGTAATGTCGAATGCTAAATGATTAATTTCGATGTTGGAAATAGTATATTTAACAGAACTTAATATAATATTAATTCAATAATTTTTAACTAATAAACGACTCTCCCTTTCACGTTTGGACTCATCCACCTTAGCTAGGCGCGGCTTTCGTGGACGGACAGTAACGTTGATTTTTTAATCTTTGTACTCTTTAAATATTCATATACTAATTATATTAAAATATTCTAATAAATTTATTCGTTCTATCGATTTTTATAATGCCAATTTTTTTTAATAATTTAAGAAATTTTAATTAAAATTGTTTACGCTGATTCAATACGATAGTTCTGAATCAGCGCATCGAAAGCTGCATTTCTTTAACCTTAATCGATTTTTTGTTCCTGAAAGAAATAAATATATCTTTGATTTTTTTTTCTTCCAGTTATTTCTGTTAATCTTCGTTAATGAGAAAATTCAATAACTTTATCTATCTAACAGCTACATATTTTTTTTTCAGTTTACTCTATAAGCAACTATCAATGTGAGTATTTAAAATGAGAGGTTTATAAATTTTGTATTTAAGCTATATTATATCCATTCAGATGGTTCATTCAGAATTTGAAAGAAACACAAATTAATGTGTTTTAAAGTATCTGCTTCAACTGTTAAGCTGTATAATTTTCCCTTTATGAAGTACACAAATACGATTGATTACAGATTAAGCATCAACGAAAAAATACAAAGAAACATCTGTATATGTTAACAAATTTAAGTTTTTTTAATTTTATGAATTACGAATTTATCGTATTTGCTTCTTATTGTCAAAATAAAATAATCTAAATAGAAAAAGAGTTTGAAAAATCGATATGAGAAGGAAATTAAAGGAGTTCTTGGTCATTAAATTATGAAAAAAACAGGAAACAGATATAACAAAAAAGCAGAGAAGTTATTACGTAATTTTTCACGCCGACGCGGTATAGTGGCGATTTACTTTTGTTCTCGACTGTACATATATATAAAGACTATCTTGGTACATATATATACAAAAGATATATGGCATATGTACATATGTATAGACTATCTTTTGGATTACTACTTTAACAGCTTTTTCCGATATTTATATACTGGAAAACCTGTGCTAGGTAGCCAGATTTTTGCGGCTGAGGTTGTGGCCACCAAGCACAGCTTGGCCACCAGACACAGCTACAGATTTCTTTATTAAGCATCAAAATTTAAAATATTAAGTTTATGACGCAGTTTTACATTGTTTAATTAAATGTAAGGAAAGAAATCACTAATTAATATCTGTTTTCGGGTTTTTTCACTTTAGAATGCTCAGCTGATTAGAATATTTAGAGCCCATCTGGTATTTCTGATCAAAATACGATTTGCTGGCCATCTAGAAGATGTTACACACAAGGTGCCAAAATTAAATATCACTGGCCATGGCCATTTTATGCAGTTTAAAAATCCCGCAATATGCTAGGGGTCACAGCTTGCAAGTTGATCACCTAGCTCAGGTGTCACCAGCACATGTTTCTCTGTATATATTTGTTATTTATAGCAGATATATATACAGTAAGATCCCGCTTAATGCTGTTTCGATACAACGCTGTGGTTTTTAGAATTCACTTTGGCATAGTTTTTCAAACCGTTATACTCACATATAACTGAAATGGCACGAATCTGTTGCTTTGATACTCCTATGCCATCTGGCAGTACGTTTGATATCAGTGCAGAGCAATACATACTAAAATCTGTTGCTGTCACAGTTCATATTTATGATCGGTTATCATCAACGTTATTTTACAGTAATAAAAATAATAATTATCCCATTTTAGTTTTATCCTGAATGCTGCCATTTCGAATTATAATTCCTTGAAGTTAGAACGATATTTTTTTGTTGTTTACAGTTTGCCACAATATGGTTATTGCCTTTTGTTCTGAAAATTTTTTATTTGCTAATTTAAAGAACTTTTTCATGAATGATTTACGAATACAAATCGATATTAGCAATAAAGAATTGCCTATAATTAATATAATACAATAGTAATAATACATGCTATAAAATAAAAATGGCTACATATATTTTCTTATTCACTGTCCTGTTTTTCCTATCCGATTATTTAGGTGCTAAGTTGATCTCGTTTAACACTGTTTCATTTACCACTTGGTTTTTTTTTTAACTGAATCCTTCACGTTAAACGGGTTCTTACTGTATATATATATACATATATACTATATAAGTAAATCAAAAAATTTCGTAGATACAATACATTCAATGGTAATAATGAAAATTCGAACTCGAAATTCATATTTCAAAATTATCTCGCCATCGATAATTTTTTGATAAAATCAAAAATAGAGTAATAGAAAATGAATTATATACGGTCAAACCCCGATAAGACGTCCCCGTTAAGCCGCCCCCTCGCTGATCGTCAAGAAATTTGGTGGAACGGATCTATCCTTATGTTAATGAATAGGCAAACCCCGATAAAACGCTTAAACAAATATTCCTTTTGGTATTGTATTTATCCTCGTTAATTCGCCAGGGGCATGTAAGGTGACTTACATCCCGAAGTTCATCAGTTATATATACAGTATTAAGAACTCTCCGGATTCATTTGTAGCCAACGGGTGGGAGAGATGGAGTTAACGGTTAATCATGTCTCTTTAAAGCTTGGTTTACATGTAGATTGTAGAAAATTTAAGATGGTAAGAACTACATCGTTTCCATCGTTCATTGCGTATCGAACAAATAAGGATACTGTGCAGTAAGCTGTGTACATTGTGTTTTACAGAGTACGGTAAACTGTGTACATTGTTTTTTACAGAGAACTCAAAGTAGATAATCAGAACAGCAGATGGACATGTTTTCTATATAATACTGTACATATACGGTACGTATACTATACTGTAAAGGATACAGTTTTTTTAGAAATGTTAAGTTTGGATGCTAAATATAAATCTATTGTATTTTATTAAATTTAAAATATTCGGGGTTCATTTTCATTTCTATACTACACCTGTTTTTCGATAAACCTCCAATCGCGATTAACCGCCAAAATCGTCCCCAAATGGATGAGGGCTGTGTTATCGGGGTTGATTTGGGTAAAATTATCGATTTTTGGACCCCCAAGAATTGGGGATCCTAGGCGCGTGTCTAGTGCATCTAATAGTGAATGTATATCATTGAACTATAGTATATTTATAAAATTTTGGGGCTGTTTGGATCCAGAATTATCGATTTTTGGACCCCCAAGAATTGGGGATCCTAGGCGCGTGTCTAGTGCATCTAGTAGTGAATGTATATCATTGAACTATAGTATATTTATAAAATTTTGGGGATCTAGAGACCAAACGGCTTTGCTGGCACTCCTGTATCTGGGCTTACCTGTAATATAGCTTCTAACAAAATATATTGTACTTTCAAGTTGTTGAATATATAAAATTTCTGTTGAAAAGATCCAAGCTGTTTCGTCTCCGTATTTAAAAATCTTCATTCTATAATTTTGGATTATAGTATTCAATATGTCAGCTAAACATTTATTAAAACTGGAATTTAAGTTTCAAATTTCGGATATTTAAAAGTAACTTATTTAAAATATAATTTCTAAAATAAATTCAATTGTATATAAAATTAAAAAAATTATTTGTTTAATTTTAGAAATTTGATAGTATTCAATTTATTATTATTTTTTTTTTATAAGTTTTGTAAAATTTACTATTTCAAGTAATGCGAAGTGTATTTTTTCCGATATTATTTTCCTTCAACGGTATTGTTTGATTCGAAACAAATTATATAGATAATATCATAACCATTTAATCTTATATAAATACCACATTTGTCAGCTTATCAGACCCACATTTTTCCTTATAAACACTTTTTTAAAAAATTATCATTCCGTTTATAAGCCGAAAGCGATAACATTGTACAGTATATGATAAAAAGCGAGAAGTCGCAAGCGACAAAATGTAGTTATTTAATTAACGGATAGTTTACATCGTTATAATGGATTTAGTACTGTGGGGGTCACGAATTGCCTCCCCCGAACGGAAACGGAGCTGGGGGAAATTCCAAGGAAAGGGGAGACGTTTTATCAAAACAAACGCTAAAAGAAATACGATGATAGTTCGATCAGCTCGCGAACTACGTTCACAACAACAATAAATCGTAGAAGAATGTTTATATCAGGCACAGTAGTCGCGAATCGGACACCTGTCTCGACGAATGTTCGAGAAATAAACAAATTTGTTCTCAGCCTGGGAATAGAGGTCAGAAAGGTCACGGGTATTTAAGAGCCCGCGCCGCCCTCGATCGGCGCTTGGTCCACTACTACGCTTGTTCTACCCGTCCGCCGCCCTTCCCAATACAGTGAAACCCCGCTCGTGCGTTCCCGTATGGTACGACTTTCCCGCTTTAAACGTCTATTTTCGGAAGTCCGAGCATTTTCCTATACATGCAATGTAAAACTTTCCCTCGTCCTACGTTTTAATTATATAACTTTTTTATTATGACGTCATCAGAGTTCCCGTTTCGTGCGTTTTCCCGGCTCGTTCGACTTTTCCGGGCCGGTCCCTGAAAAGTTTCAAAATCGGGGTTTCACTGTACAACGTTTTGCCAGCTTCCGCAAGTTCTACGAAGTCGTCCGCTATTCTCCGCCTTTATCTATTTTTATTCATTCAGATTATTGGTTATTGAGTGAGAAAAAGATGACTGTGTGAAACATCAGTATCGTCCACCAGATCCTCCGTGTGCTCCAGAAAATCCCATTAGTGAAATAAGGACTAAAGGCCTAAAAATTTGGACTAAAGACTATTTAGTGTCGGAGTTCGACATCAGTGTTGTATTAGTCATCAACTTTTAGATATATATATTCAGGTACTTCTCTTTTGTTAAAAAAAACGATGTTAAAGATCTCTCTCTAATAAAGGAAGTTGTTCATGTTGAACGTCGTCTCTGTTTTATCTGCCGAACCTCATTACCCGTCCTTACGCGCGTCCCTCACCGCTCTTTAGGCCAACGCCTGTTATTATCGTCCTCGGGCGTGCGGGCCTCTTGCGGGCCTCACAATACATCAGTTACATAGTGCACTTTTCCTGTTCAGTATACTTTTGCTGCTTTTGTAACTAGTGAATTTATAAAGCAAAAAAGTACACTAACTATGAAGAAGAAAAGTACACTAACTATATGTTAAATCCGTTATAAAGATATAAATTATCTGCACAGAATTAGTTTATTTGTGAACTATTTACACATGTATATTATTTATATATAGGCCTATGTTAACGAAGTACAGAATTAATGAACTAGTAAATTTAAATCGATAATTAAAATTAACTAATTCCAATATTTAAGATAATGATCAACATTCCAGTAATGAATCTGAAGTTGAATAATGCTAAATTAATAAAGTTAATATTTTTTATTAAAAGTAATAAAAGTAATAAAGATAAGTTGAATAATGCTAAAGTAATAAAGAAAATTCTATACTTTTCTTTATTGACTTTTCGGTTTTATTTTATTGAATTTTGAATTGAAAACAAATATTTTCAAAAATTTTTCTTTATGAGCTCACAAATGTGATAATTTCTGTTCACCACCAATATTTAAATGTACGATATAAAGCAAGCATATTGCATGAGCATTGACTGCATAAGCAGAAAGGTATAATATTTAGAACCAGCAATTGGATAATTATTAAAAACTCCCGCTCTTATATAGGGGAAAAAAACTTATGAAGAAGAAACTGAAAACAAGTATTAGCTTGATAGCGATTAATGTGGTCTGCATTCAAAGAAAAAGGAACCATCTGAATTAGATATTACGATGTGATTTGGTTTAGTGTAAACAATAATAGGATATTATGTTTGCTAGTTTAAAATAAATTGTATAGTAATTGTTTAAAATACACTTTAAGTAGCATCGCAGACTGTCAACAACTGGTAACAGCTGCTTAGGCTAACATACAATCAGCGTGTTCAAGGACAAATTTTACTTCAGGTATTTCTATGCCGTGATAAACATCCTTATTTTTTAAAGCATATTTTAAATGCCTTACTTTAAAGAGAAACTGATTTTAAGAGATCAATCGTTCACGAAACTTTAAAAATACTTTTCCTTCTGGATATTTACACGATTGCTCATATAAAGTAATAAAAATCATTCATAAAGATATTACATGATGCCACAACAACCATACTTAATACAGAAAGAAATAATTATGAATTTTTACTGTATTTTATTAATTTTTACTTGTTTTTTTCTCATGAATTTGAGGCCCGGCTTAACTGGATGCCTGAGGGGACTGCCTAATTCTCATATATGAACGTACCGAACTGACAGCAGTGCATAATTTATTTGTGAACTTTCTCACAGATGCCAATCAATTGAGGATGACCCCGACCAGGTCGGATGCGTTATGTCATTAAAGACGAAAATATTGTTGCGTAAATACCATTGTGATGGATGATATTGTGACAGATGACTTTGCGTTAATACTGACACTTTACACTTTGATATAATTTTCTATCAGTATCTCGAATTACGCAAAAATCTAGATCCTGCGAATCTCAATCGCATGAAAATAATATATTTGAGCTTACCACAGTTCGAAGGAAGTCATTGAGAATTAATGCGAGGAGAAGCTGTCGAGATCGGTGGATAGGTGGCAGAATATGTGGCTGTTCAGTGAACCTAGTTAAGTGTTGACTTTATACGCGTTGATTGCTGCTGTTTCTTGAGTTTTAATCGATTTTTAGTGAGGTAGGTTTGTTAATTTTGAACTAAAAGTTTTTCCATTATCCATAAGTACTTTACTAAATTAAATTCTAACCGAAAAACCTAGCTGATTGTGATACTAGAAATTTGGTCGGCCTCCTGACCTAGTGATATAACATCTGCCTTCCAGCTGGAGAATTTGGGTCATACACTCCTTTTTTAGAGGGTATCATGGAACGCATTGTCAAATTCTATTTTTACTAGTGCTAATTGATTTCAATGTGGATATGAGCGGATACAGATCCTAATCGGAATGGATTAAGTGATCAGATGACGTAGCAGAAAAGTGCCTGCATTCCTCTTGAAGGATCTGGAGGATCTGGTATCGGTTTCTTGCCTATCATCAGATTATATCAAGATATGTCAGGTTAAACTGGTGATCATTTATCAGAGGAGAGCAGTTATTAACTCAGAATAATGTTCTCATCACCTAATAACCATCAAATGCGGCAAGATGGCCGAATGGTAACGCTGTCGGCGTGCCACGCAGGAGGACCCGGGTTCTCGTCCCGGGTCTGGTCCTCGGTTTTTCGGGGTGCTGTGCCCGGCCCGGCCCGGCGATCCCCGTTCTTCACCATCCGGCCCCTTCTACGGGTGTTGGTGCAGCCCGTGGTTGGAACTGGCCCCACAACTTAGTAATCTCCCTGATTGGAAAGGGGTGTAAAATATGCAAAAAAAATATCCATCGAGGACAAATTAAAATAATAAAGAGTGATATTAGAAGGCTCCTTTGATGCCGTATATTATCATTACCTGTTTAACTTTTTTGTTGTAAGAATTGCAGTGAATCTTCTCAACACGAAAATCGGAAGGATGAAAGAGCATTTTAAATAGAAATATTATATGGAATTTAATTTGGAAATATATATATATATATATATGTATATATATAGTTCTCATCAAATTTTATTCTGCTACTTTAGCTAGCAATTAATTTGAATAATTGCTTCTAAACGAAGGAAACTAAATTTGTCTAATAAAATTCTAAGATTTGATCTATGGGATTCCAATATCTGAAAATATGCAGAAGAATAAATCTCTAATTTTAGACTAGTAGAGCGAGGGAACTCCCAGAGGCTGTTCTCTCGCTCTATTATAGCCTATTTCAAGATAACCTGACAATAAATCACTACCATTGTTGTGGGTATTTCTACACAAAGAAAAATAGTCCCTATTAGTTAAATTTAATATTATCCCTATAATTTGTTGTTTTGGGAAATAAAATATCGAAATATTAAATAATTGAGATGATTTAAAAACATATATTTTAAAATCACATGGCAAAATTTAACAAAATATTGTTGTTATTTACAAATCGCGTATGAATATAGTGTTTCCTTTGGTGGTTCGGCTGTCAGGTTATCTTGAAACAGACTATAGTTTAAAATTAGTTTAAGAGATTATTGTTTCTACAAATGAAATATCGTTCATGAGAATAACATTATCCCACCACAAATTTTAAAGCAAACATTAATTTAATTTAATGTAGTTTAAAAAATATTTTACTTATAATATTTTTGTATCCTAATGGCATCTAAAGAATTCTAGATTTCTACAAGGAAGCTATAGGATTAATCCTATAGGTTTTGTGGCAATCTAGAACTCTTTAGATGCCATTAAGATACAAAAATTATATATATATAATAATAATATTTTGATAAAAATATTTAAAGAAGATACCAATCTATCGTCGTGATTATTTAATTATGTTTTCTTTCCCATCCTATCTATGATAATTTATCAATGCCATTATACGGTTAAAAAGATAATTTGGTCTGTCATTTGTGTTTATGACATTAATTCTATATTTTATAAAAATTTTTATTAAATACAGAAAAAGTTTGTTATACGCCCGTTAGATGGCGTTATAGTAACTGCTTATTTATAACGGTTTACTAAATTCAAATTTTACTAAAAATAGAAATTTTACAAAAAATATGTCCATTGTCTAAGTTATCTTTGTTCACCGTTCGATATGTAGTATCTCATTTCGCATATTTTATATGGCATTTTTGCCCCATGGTGGGGGCTAATACATATTTATATAAACAGACATAGATACAATAAGTATTTACGGAAAATCAGATGTAGCTTATTGATATATCTGTATTGTCCGTCCACGAAAGCCACGCCTAGCTAAGGTGGATGAGTCCAAACGCGAAAGGGAGAGTCGCAGTCGGTATAATGACGGATGGGAATGGTTTATATTATATTAAGTTCTGTTAAATATACTATTTCCAACGTTGAAACTAATCATTTAGCATTCGACAATACAATAAACTTCCATTCAACTTCAGTTATCTTGCATTTGAAAACATCCTTGTGCGAAGCTGTCATCCCTATTTTGTCACTGGACTCGTTCAGTTAGCGCACGCGTACTTGCGTCGATGGTCGCGGCTAAGCTGGACGGACAGTACTAAATAATATCAGCTCTATATGATGCGAACAGAAGGAATATGATGAATTTGGTTGTAACTTGAGAAAGTTTATGTTTATAGAACATTAATCAATTCTCCAAATATTGCCTGATCTCACCGTTGATTTGATTTCCATTGATAGTATCTGGAATGGCTTCGTTGTTTTTTAATTCTTTTGGAGGGAATGTGGATAAAAATGAGGACGAACAGTGGCAAATAAAATAAAGAAGTAAATAAGAAAATTATGTAAAGAATTAATTGTTTATCTTTCGAACATGTACGCTATTTTCGAATAATTAAAAACGCTTATTAAAGCGTGTTACCAATGTGAATTGTGACTCCAGGATGATTTAATACAGATCCTAATTTGCCTTCATTAGGGGTGAACTGAAAAATTTCAGTATGCCATGTTTAAATGAATGAATCTACAAAATTAAGTTATCTTACTTCAAGGTCGACTTTAACGATCTGACAAGTTTATTGAATTTTATAAAGATCAGTGGGATATCTTGAGAATTATCATCTAAGAAAGTTTGAATTGTACCCTTTTTTTATATCGTTGAAACTGCAGGATTAATTGATAAATCATCTAAATCACTTTTCATGCATTGGTTCTCCTGATAACTTTCATAAAAATCCATTAATTAGTACTAATTACGTATCTCGAAAGTTTAAATGTCTGCCATTTATGAATGCTTGTAGTTTTAAAGGTTAAAAGCTTGGGCTTCGAATTCAATCGTTACTGAGAGGAAACTTCTACAGAATTTCATGAAAATCTACGAATTAGTTCAAACTTAATTACTGGTGGATTCACATAAACAGATTAAAAACATGTTGCATCTTAATTTGTCTTACATTGCTTTGGATCAGGGGTTCTTAACCAGGGGTATCCATACTCCTTGGCGGTATGGGAACCAAATGCTGGAGGTATGGGACTCGATCTCTAACGTATAGTAAATTCAAGTTGTTGACATATTTGGAAGTCATTCTGGCAACTAATATAAGGAATGATGATGATTATTTCGACAGTCAAGTGAAGGGGGTATGGGACCATTGGGGGTCTAAAGTCATCAAAAGTTTAAGAACCCCTGCTTTTGATAATAATCTAAAACAGGGGTGTCCAACCTTTTATAGTTCATGCGTCAATTTTTTCATTTTTTAGTTAATATGCGCCATACAAACTTATACCCCTTTTAGTAATCCAATGATATTGACCAGCTAACATGTCACGTGATCACTGTAACACAATGAGGTTGTTCAAATAACGTTAATCTTCACATCTTGGATTTTATATCAATTAATTTTATAAAAGTAATTTCTAATAATCAATACCTGTCTCCTTCCTGCATAAATCCCCTAACAAACAAAAGTTGTTTCATAAAAATCATTCAGCTGTTCTTGCGTTATAAGTGAACACCGCCCGCAGGCATTTCAAATTTATATATACAGGTAGATAAACTGTATAATAAAATTTTTAATATTTTCCTCTGGGGTTCAGTGCGCCACTTCTAATCATGCAATGCGCCACTTTTGGCGCAAGTGCCATAGGTTGGCCACCCCTGGTCTAAAAGAACGAAATGAACTTATCTTTACAGAGTATTATCTAAAGGAATAAACAATGTTCAGAAATAATAATTTGCATATATACTCGGAATGGAGTAATTAAGAGCGGGCTAATTGTGCCCATTTTTACTTATCATTTTTTAGAACAGGAACTGTATGCTATAACTTGAAATCATTAAAAATTTGATAGATTATATCAATATGCTTGCCAACTTTTGCATTTTTTCCCGGAAACTATACCTCTGTTTACTTAGTATAAATTTTATTTTTTATAGACACGTCAAAATTTAAAAACATGTCCTTGTATGGAATTATCAGATATTAGAACAGAAAAAGTAATGAAAATAAATACCAAGTAGTCGAATAAAATTAAAATGATGTTTATAGAACATAAAGTAACATAACTTTGAATATCTTATATACTATATATTATATGCCTGTTATATATCTATTTTCAAACAACTTCATTATATTGTGATACACAGTTGATGCAAGTTTAGTATGGTTCATTGCTTGCATATTAAACATATTCACAATTTTACAAGTGAAGCATTGGTATCCGATTTTCTCCTCTTCGATTTTGAGAATATGGGCATACAAAAAAATAACGTGGCAACATACTCTTTATAAAATAGCTAGCCCAAACAATAGTATATTGGTTACAATCGCGTGCCATTCATCAGACATAAACTAGCAAAGCAACAATCACAGAAAATAGCATCCTTATTATATATATATAATATATTATATATCTAAATTATATAGCTAAAGTAAAGACAGACATAGCTTTTCTCACTTCCGTAATATCTAACTTCAAACTGTCTTTATAATATTTTATTTCTCATTTGAATAAATGAGAAATAAAATATTATAAAGCAGTAGCGGCTCGCCCATAAGGGCTGCAGGGCCGCAGCCCTCCCACCAAAATGAAAACATTTTTAAATTATTATAGAAATTACATTACTATACGATTATTTCACAAAAACATATTTTTTCCGTTCGTAGTATATTTATTTTTGAATTGTAGGTACTAGGTACCTCGATAGGCGCTCTGTATATTTTTGAATTGTAGGTACTAGGTACCTCGATAGGCACTCTGTATATATTTTGAATTGTAGGTACTAGGTACCTCAATAGGCGCTCTATATGTGTGCTTGTAGATACTAGGATATTTTTTCCGTTCGTTTTTTTCCGTTCGCAGTATATTTATTTTTGAATTGTAGGTACTAGGTACCTCGTAGTATATTTATTTTTGAATTGTAGGTACTAGATACCTTGATAGGTCGCTTGTATGTGTGTATTGTATGAGTCAGTGCGATTGCGTACTCACCAGGGCAGTGCAGACAGAGTCACACTGCATAATATTGAGCAAGTGGGGGTAACCCGTGATATACGTTTTTGTGATATGTACAGTATATCGTGGGGTTGCAAACATTGCAGTCCGCACTACGTATTTTAGTTACGTATTTTATTATACGCACTACTTATTTTACTCGTATTATAATTTTTTTCAGCCCTCCCACAAAAATCATTCACGAGCCGCCACTGTTATAAAGACAGTTTGAAGTAAGGTAAGAAATAATGTCGGCTTATTCAAAATTTCCTCTGCAACAACGAAATAATATCAATTAATGCAAAGTATGGGAGTTTATTAGTTGGCACGTAACATCAGTTACGTGCCAACTAATAAAGATGGTGCTTCGCTTAATTGAACTACATTATTTTAAATTTGTAAACAAAAATTTAATATAAGTAGGGGAAACTGGGATTAGTTGTGACAAAGGGTTTGCTCCTTGCCACAATTAACCCCACTTTCCTCTACTTTTATTATATGAGTAAATAAAAATAAATAAATAATAACAATAGATTAGAATTTAAGACGAAATTAAATTTTAATAATTAATATAAATAGAGGGAACTATAGTTAGTTGTGCTCCTTGTCACAACTAATCCAGTCTTTAAAAATAAATAAATAATAACAATAGATTAGAATTTAAGACGAAATTAAATTTTAATAAGTAATATAAGTAGAGGGGACTATAGTTAGTTGTGACAAAGGGTTTGCTCCTTGTCACAACTAATCCAGTCTTCTCTACTTATAATTAATATAAGTAAATAATAATTAATATAAGTAGAAGAGACTGAGGTTAGTTGTGACAAAGGGTTTGCTCCTTGTCACAACTAACCTCAGTCTCTTCTACTTGTATTAATTATTAAAATTTAATTTCGTCTTAAATTCTAATCTGTTATTATTATTTATTTATTTTTATTTACTCATATAATAAATGTAGAGAAGATTGGAGTTATTTGTGACAAGGAGCAAACTCCTTCTCACAAACTAATCCCAGTCTCCCCTACTTATATTAAATTTTATTTACAAATAAAATATTATATTAATTATTAAAATTTAATTTCTTCTTAAATTATATTCTATTTTAATTATTTATTTTTATTTATTCGTAAAATGAAATTTATTAGAATAATATTCATCAACCAAGATCAAGTATTTTAAATACATTTCGTAATAAATATTTTAGAATAATTGGGGAAATTTAACCATGCGAAAATACTGAAGGAATGATTCATACGAATTTAGAGATTTTTATCAAAGTATTCAGTGATAAATTTACGTGAGATATGATATAAAATAAAAACGAATCGTGTGTAAAATTACTTTATGATAAACATTCATATTCAGAAATATCTCGTAGATTATCTATTCTAATTTTTAAAATTGAATTTAAACTCCGCATTTTTTGATTATAAATATTTTTACTGAATTATTTGATTTTACGGTCTGTTTATCAAAAAATTTAATTATATCTTATGATTGTGAATCACTCTCTTTCATTCTTCGACTTTAGAAACGTTTTATGTTTTAATTTGACTGCTTTCTGTTGAAGTTTTCAGATAAATCTACTCTAATGAGGATGAAGGTAAATTTTATAGGAAATTTTATCTTACAGAAACATTCTATAATTATATTTCTAGAATTTTTATTGCAAACATCTAAGATTTTTGATATTTTATGATGTTTACGTTTTATAAACTTGCTTTCCTATCTAGTTACATACGAAACGAATAAATTGCAATATTAATAATGCCACTATATTGAAAAATATCATTGATTTTGTAGCATAAGTGTATAATTTATGTATATAAACAGGAAAAATTGTTCCTATACATAAATTATATCCTTACGTTTCAGATCCAACAATATTTTTCGATGCATAGTATTGGTAGCATTATATATTATCATCGTTAGTTCTAAGTATAATGTAAAAATCGTTCAAAACGTTTTAATTTTTAATTTTAACTTAATTTCTTCATTCTAAGTTCATTAAGCTAACATTTTAATTTTTAATGTTACTAATTAAGAGAGTTTAATGTTTGTCTAAAAATCTTTTTTTCCGTAAGACATTAATTTTAATAAAATTTACTATCTTAAAGTGAGCTATAATCAGTCTATCTAGGAATGCCATCATGCTTTGATAGCTACTCTCTTATTGGATGGTCAATAGTTTATATTCTTGATGAACATCGCAACATGGCGACGCCCAACAAGTGAAATATAAGTGCTGCTATATTACCATTGGAGCATCCTATAAGATTACCATCTGTCCCGAATTTTCCAGGAGAGAATGGTTAAATGCTCCCGGTTTTTGGTACTTTTTCCATATCAATAAAATGTCCCGGAGAAGGTCCTACATTTTAAAATTTATCCAGTTTTCAATTATTTGAAATTTACTCACGGAATCAACTATATTTGGTAATAGTATTCGAAATGTCGGTTCAAAACAAATCGATATCATCATGTCAAGGCCTGACAACATTATTTTGCTATTGGAATTTTTCATTTTCAGCTCAATATGAGTTGGCTTTTATGTATTAAATAATTAATTTTAAGATGTATGTTAGTATGCTGATGTTTTTGTTAATTAGTGAACATATGAATCTGATACTATGGTAAATATATAAATAAGAAAATAAAACATGCTAAAATTATAATTCTATATGAATTTTTTCCCCTGTTCTACATTGACTTGAATAGGAAATCAATCTATATATCAATATATGTAGTCAATATGGTTTTCAGTTGTTAGTATTATAAAAATCATCTTGTGAGCCGCACTAAAGAACAGCAGATTGATCAGTCCTTTTATAAAATATAAGATCGCTAATATGGGCATCGAGGATGTATCAACAGTAATTACATTAAAATTAATTACGGTTAATCCTTTACTTACGATGGGGTTTGGTTCAAATTCCGCCATCGTAGATCGCCATCGTTGTTGTAATTCATAATTGCCAAAAATTTATGGATTTTCCCCATATATCTATATATTTGAGATCGATATATGAGGATTTTCTCATATATGCATCATAAAGATATGGATATTTAGGGATTTCCTATCCATCATTAATTCACATCTTATGAATTTATGAGGGATAGGAAACAAACAAGCCTTCAAACAACTAGATATTTATAACGAGTTGTTTGAAGGCTTATATAGAAATTAAATAATGTAATATATGTAATAAAGTACCAACATAACTTCTATTTTCTGGTATTTTATGCATTTTGTTTTATTTTATTTTTACATAAAATCAAAGGGAAAAAAATAAGTATAGAAAGCGAAGGATCAAATTTTTGTAACATCACAGTCAGAGATTAAGCTTAGTATGACGAAAAATTGCAAAGGGAAAGGAAAGCCTCCCCTTTGCAATTTTTTAAAGGGAAAAGCATTCGAAATAGTATGACGTAATTTACAGATGCTCCTCAAGCTATCCATCGCTATGTCGTTTATTAATTAATATGGACAAAAATTTGATTTAAAAAATTACAAAAAACGAATAATTTTTATATATTATTGATTTTTGTGTAATTTAAAATATTATTTAATATTATATAATATTCGGTTAAACATATACTAGTGAGGTTATGAGAAATCGGATAATTTCACAATAAAATGAAGTTTCCGTGTATATAATTTTTTTTTTTTTTTTTGTTAATTTTTTTTTTTTTTTTTTTTTTTTTTTTTTTTTTTTTTTTTTTTTTTTTTTTTTTATATGTTAATATAGTATTATTTAAACATACATAATTTTTGTTTGTGATATATAATACGTTACAGTCGTAATGATGCATATAAGAACAGGATCAAGCTATAAATTCAACACAAATTTTTCTTTAAAATAAAAGATCTGATGAAAAAATTTGATGTAAGGATATGCACAAATTGATGCTGAACAATAATCCTGTCGTAACGGAATAAAATATTTTTTTTATTTTTTTTTATTAAACATGCAATTATTTATTACAAGAATCATGCAGAGAAAAAGAATATTTTGTTTTTCGGGTTTTGAGAACGAACAAAAATACAAAATAGTGGACAATATACTTGACATAGGACAACTTTCACCGATTTTTTTATTTACTTCTTGCTGCTATAATTTTTTTTGGTTTTTTTTTTTGACAAAAAATGCGTACAAAACGCAGAGTGAGGTGAAGTCAAACCTGTAGAGTGGCGAAAACATTCACGAGCTTATATTGCAACCCGGCTGCGTAGCAATAAAAATGGAAGACTAGCAAGGACTATCTGAGACTTCATAGTCCTTAAAATTTCTGAAGGGAAAAGGCGACTTTTACAGTCCCGTTTACCGATTTAAATAACTTGCATAATTTTTAACCTGTATTCATTTTTTCCAGTGATATCTACACAATAAAAAAATTAAATATTAACAACACATTCCTTCTAACAATTATCATCATCATCATTATTAATTATTATTATTTTTTACTTTTAATCCTTGCATAGTTTAAGCTTTAGCATAATGTTTATGCTTATGATATGTTCCAATTCGTTTGCATAGTCTGAATGAATTATAAGCTGATTTTAAAGAAAATTAATAAAATAAATATTAAAGAAATAAAATATTTCTACTAGATTTTTATTATTATTATCATCATCTGTGTATTACTTTGAATTAGCTTTAATAGTTTATGTGCATATATAAATATGTATAGAAAATCATTGAAAAATTGAGTATTTTACTGAACTATTTTATGCATTTATGCTAAAGATTATCCAATTATCTTTCTGTAACTGTTTAACTAGTCAATACTTTCAACTATAAATATAGTCAGATTGTTACCATTAACAACACTTGGGACAGAAACAATGTCGCCTTTCCCCATACTTCTAACAAGAATTTGGTACCGAAGAGTGACTTATGACTTTGAAGTTCTTCATCATCATTTTTTTTTTTTTGCTGGTTATTTTTTAAATTCATTGTTCCCTGACATCATAAAGTTCATGATATGTCGAAAAATTGTTGAATGCAAATTCTAAGAACGTCTGGGTTCGAGGTTGTGCGATAGTTGTGTCAATCGTCGCTGATTGTCGATCACTCTAAAGTTCCTGAAACAAATTAAAAAAATAATTCGTGTCAATGTCATTGGTGATGATCATAAATCAAATCATTGCTATATCGAGTAGTAAATTAATTAAAATTTAGAATTAAACATATTTTTCTTCTCTGAACATAGTATGGTATGATAAACATTTCAAAAAATTTTTTTCTGTTAATACTGTTTGCAGTAGAAAGTTTTCACAAAAAAATTTTAAAATTTAATTAAATACCGTACTAAATTTTAAAGTTGATTTCTGAAAAAATAAGAATAAATAAATAAATTTTTATAGAATAAATAAATATATTATAAAATTTGAAATTTTTTTTAATGGTTTCAGAAATTTTTGCCATAATTAAAATGTCAAATGCAGAAAGATGATTGTGTGATACCAGAGCAGTTTTTTTATTCGACTTTTCTAATTAAACATATATTTTTTGAGACATAAATCATTTTAAAAATATTTAAAAACTTACGTTCAAATTTAATATATAGTTATACAGTATATTAACCTTATATAATTGCTGACTTCTACTTGGGCTTTACTTGATTGAGATGGTTCTAGCACTAGATGGGGGGAAAAAAGCCATTAAAGAACACGTGTTTACAGTAAAAAAAAATTATTTTATATTGTCAGCTAGAAAATTTACTTATCAAGTCTTTCCGATATACAGAAATTTATCTCCAAATGTTCTCGTAATTTAAAATGAGCCATTAAAAGTTTGATTTAAGGAGAAAATTTTGAAAGTTAATGTAATTACATACAATATTAAGAATACAATAATTTATTATTTTTAATTAAAATTTGCTATTATATTTAATTTATTATACAAGTTTACTTTGTAAGCTTCATTAATAATAGTAAAAATAAATATGGTTTCTATACGTCGAGAAACAGCTGCGCTTTGAAGTGCCGAATAGTTTAATATTTATTCTTATAAATTTGAAAATGCCATATACGTTATTATTAAATAAATAAATAAACATTAATCCGAGTAAAAGATTTTTGATTAAAAAAAAAATTAATTTTTTATGTAACTGGCAATACTTCAATGAAAGGTGTAACGTCATTTAAAAAGATACTCACCCATAGGCTGACTTCTGCATTGGCGTAATGAACGAAGGGTTTGGGCAATCATATGCTTTAGAAAGAAAAAAAAAATCGATATTTGATTAAATAAAAAGCTCGAAAGACGTTTTAAAAATATATAAAACATTAAAGAAAAAGAGAATTACCATTTTCTCAAAATTGACTAATCCCTCCAGATACGTCTTATTGCCCTCGTGCGAGAAGGTCATGTCCTTCAGGAGCAAGGGCATAAACGGAATTATGGGGGGATCCATTTTATTTACAGATAACCTATACCTTCGATGATTCCTCGAAGGATCAATTAAGGTTTCAAATTCCGCGAAAGTACGTTTAAATTTATTAGGAAGTCTTTCCCACGTTTGGGAAAGTCTACTGACTGCGACATTACTTAATCCCATCACGACGGCAAAAAACGTATTCAGGTTCTGATTTTCTCTGCAGCTGAAAAATAAAAAAACAACGTGATTTATTCTCGAGTGGTCAAAAAAAATAAAAATAAAATATAGGTTTTAGTTTATTATATAGATATTTGGGAATTGCTAAATGGAGTTCAGTTAAAATCCTACAAAAGCTCAGTTAGAGCGAAAAATTCACTGAAAGAGAATCATGATAAGTTGTTAACCTCAAAAAAAAAGAAACTAGAAAATCCCAAAAGTTCTATCATCTGTCAAAGACCAAGTCTTCTGTCTCCATTTATCATTTCGGATGACAGAGATTTAAGTTCGCATTCCAAGTCGGAAAATTGAACAAACTTTAACCAATGAACAGAGATATTAAACCTTATCGCTGAATTGGGTTTGACAGATTTTTAAGGAAATTAAACGGACTATCACTTTATTTATCAGAAGGCAATTAATATTTTTTTCCTCTTTTTTTAATCTTTAATATCAGTAAGACTTCATTTATTTGATCCCATTACCAGTTAGGAGTTTACTTGGATGTAAAAATAAAATATAGTCAAACTAGGAAGATAAGATGAAAAATTAAAATTATATAAATTTATTTAAAAAAATGTCATTAAACATATAAAATACATACTGAGCAGCTATTTTAATGAATTTTCTTAATAACTGTACTCTTCTTCCTAGAGATGTAGCCAAACACATTTCTGTCACAACCCAGTATTGAATTTCATTAAATCTTCTGAGGAAAACATCCAAATTTGACATAATCTTTCTGAACTGATGTCTTCCAAATACTTGATATATCAATTCATACTATCGAAATTTAGATAATGATTAATTTTAATATAATATTAAACATTAAATTATAAATTACAATAATATTCATTCTTAAAAACTAATATCTATAATCATATATATAAGTATTAAAATGAAGTTTCTGAAACTATTTTATCATTTTAAAGCGAAATTAGAAAATTAAACAAAAAATTACTGTCAATCTTTTTAATTATGTAAAACAGAATAAATCTAAATTACAAATTTAATGCAAGTCTGGAGAAAAATATAAAAAAAAAATATTAAATTTAGAATATACGTGATAGGGAGATAAATTTACAGCTATCAAAACAACAATTAATTTCTTCTGTGCAATGTCCAAAGATCTAGTTAAATTATGCACATGCCAATTTAAAACTGTAGAATTTTTCAATTTGCATTTGAAACATTTATGTATAAATGAACAGTTGGAGATTATGTGAAGTGGTACATCGAATTCTAGATTTAATTCCATTAAAATTTCCTCTGAGGATGCGCCTATTCAGTTGCAAAGGAAAATCCAGAGGGACTACATAGGCAACTTATACGAAGGTAAATTACCCATTTAGTTCTATTGTCACTCTAAAGTGAACACTTAATGAAATTTCAACCTTTCCTATTTGCCAATCACAGATTGTTTACATGTACTTAACATAATTCGAAAAATACTACGTTCTCATTATTGTATTGCTTAAATCACTTAAGAAGAAAATTAAGACATTTTAATCCTTTGAAAGTAAAATATTTATAATAAGCATTTCACTTTCAGATTTCCTAATCTAATACTAATGTATTCTGTTTATCAAAAATTTAATTTTATATAAATGACTTAAATATCATTACATTTCACTTTCAGATTTCCTAATCTAATACTAATGTATTCTGTTTATCAAAAATTTAACTTTATATAAATGACTTAAATATCATAATTAAAAAATATTTACATAAGATTTATATTTACCTCATGAACACAACAAAATAGATCCCAGTCGTATATAGTCATGCTATATGCAATATCGTATGAACTTAATGTCTCTAAGATAGCCCCTGTGCCTTCCAATGGTCCATCTTGTTCTTGTAATGGAGTCTTTAGGAGTAAATTTAAAATTTTAAAAATGCACATACAATTATTATATAAATTATTAAAGAAGAATAAAGTAGAATTGTTACTAAGGCGTCCTGGTGGTCGGACGGAGATAAGAAAATTCGTCCATTGATGGATAAACCTGTTGGTACACTGACTTCTGCATCTTTAAAAACAACTCTCTCTACAAAAGTGTTATAAAAATTATTATTATTTAATGCATATTAAATGTATAACAACATAATATTGATATAATAAACAAGATGTTAATCGAAATAAAAATTATAATCAAATTGTTATTCAAAAAGGTATAAGTTCTTTCCAAAAATTGATTACAATATTAGAATTAAACAATTATAATCCTACAGTTATTGAAAAAAATATTTTTAAATATTTTGTTTAATTTAAAGGAAAGAACTTTAATTTACTTCCAATTTAAACATTTCATTTTTATAATTTTTCCAGAAACAGTCATCTAATTTTGTACTACTTATCGGAAATCTTACATATTCATATAAATTCTAGACATTTTTATAAAAAGAACCGATAAAAAGACCTTCATTAACATTTGATTAGCATTCACTGATTTTATATTCATACTGCAATATTACTTTGTTGAATTTTCAGCTTGATAAAAGAAAGAAAAAAAAATTTTAAATCGCATAAAAGTTTTAGCCATAATTATGTTTACAGTCATTAGTTTTGAAAGTTGGAAATTTTTAAAGATATAAATCTCTACACAAAAAAGGAGCGATATAAAAAAAACTGACCTCCAGAGGTGGCCGGATGGCCGAGTGATAACGCGTTGGCGTGCCACGCAGATCTGGTCCTGGATTTTTTCGGGGTACTGGGCCTGGCTTGGTGATCCCCGTCCTTCACCATCCGGTCCCCCTCCACGGGTGTGAGTGCAGCTCGAGATTGGGACTGACCCGCCCCCTTGGTGATCCCCGTCCTTCACCATCCGGTCCCCCTCCACGGGTGTGGGTGCAGCTCGAGATTGGGACTGACCTAGTGCTTTCTGAATTATCTTATACACATAAAGCAAGTGGTTTCTTATAAGTATTTTTAAATTAGAAAAAGTCATAAAGTTTGAATATATTTAATTTGAAGAAATTTTTAAAATAAAAATTCAATTCTTATAGTGATTAAATAATTTTAAAGTATTGAAAATATCTAAGTAATAGATAATGAAATGATTGCAACAAACAGTGAAAGGGCATAATAATCAAATAATCTAGTTCTTATAAGCCTTTAAACAGGAAAAACAACATTTATTCATTTATATAGTTTTAGATACAAAATAAGAACATTTTTTCTTCTACAGCCCTCATAATTTACCTATCATATAATAAGAAAACATAAGTGTTTACATAGAATTCTGAATCATCTTTAAAATTCAAATTTATGACAATGGCATTAGCACATTTATAATTGTTTGCAATGGTTAATTGACACATTTAAATTATTGATATGTCATCACAGCAAAATATAATCTCAATTAAAACAATCATATCACATTTAAATGATATGAGTATGTTAACTGATATTATATTTGAATTAATAATAAAAATAATACAAATTAACATAATAAGGATGGCATAATATTATTTCATAAGAATATTTTTGAAATTTTTTACTATGTTAGAAAATGTTTATAATCAATGCTGTCTAAATTCTAATCTATTGCCAATATAGTATTTATAGTTTTAAGTATTTAAGCCACCAAGTCTTTTACTGCTAAGACATTTAGATTTTTAATTTTTTTTAACTATAAAACTTATTTTATAGTTCCATGTTTTATTTATTATATAAATATAATGAAATTGGAATTATATGAAACAAAGACATAAATCAAGCTTTCCAGTTCCACTGCTCATGAAGAAATTCAAATAATCCTATAAGCATTCTAAATGGAATTACAATAATTTATTATAAGGTTGTTTGAAAAGTAATTTTATTTTTTCATGAAAATGAATGATAATTTTTATTAACACATCTTCCCCATACACTTCACATAACTTTTTTCTTGCTTGAACAGCATTCTTACCTTTTCAGTAATAAAAAAGCAAAACATATCAAAAATCTCAATTTTATTTTCCATTTTGATATGACCCAAATAAAAACAACTGCACAGAATCAAAAAAAAATTTTTAATATATAAACCTTGAAATGATAGCTGTCAATATTAGTAGATAAATACAGATACTAATAATAAATTATTGTAATCCTGCTTAAAGTGCTTATTGAATTACAAAGCTATAAAGTCTACATTAGCATTTTTATGATTATTTAAATAAAAAATAATATTGGTGAATTATTGCATAACTTCATCCCACTTCTTACATAGACATTAATAACTCAGCACAGATCAAAAGTGGAAATATATACTTTAATAGATTTGAAGGACTTTCGGCTTTATTAAGCTATCATCAGCAAATTACAAATAACGTATAAATAATAAAATGTTATTCGAATGCAAAACACTTAATAAGAATACAATTTAAAATTAAATACAATATTATATTATTATATAAAACATTTATAAAATAACTTATAGTCATAAAAAACAAAGTATAATAAAAAAGAATTAATAATAAAAAATTTAACTACGGACTACAAAATTAATTCTTAAACAAGCCACTGTGGCAGTACTATAGACAGCTGGTTGTCGTTTATCACATGGTATCGTTTTCTATATTCATGTATAATTAAAGACTCCGCAATTTTTATATCATCAGAATTATTTAACTGTTTAATAATCTTTGCTTGGTCCCAGTGAATCATGATATTATATTCATAAAAAGAACTGGCCAGAGCAGTGTTGAACGTCGTGGCCTCTATTGACCATTTATGTTCATTAAACCTAGTTTTCAGACACCGCTTTGTGCTGCCTATGTAAATTTCTTCTCTTTTTAAATCATTATTATACATAGGTATTACATAAACCCCCCAAATGGTCCAAAGCTGGTACAGATGGTTTGACATTCTTTACATTATAGTATACCATATCAAGTCTATTAAACGGGAATATTACATTTCTATTGTAGAGGACTTTTTTGATAGTCTTCATAGGTTTATGGTATTTAACGAAGCTGATGTAGGAAATATTCTGTGGTGGATATGCATGATTAGAGATTTTTTGCCTGCTTACCTGTAAAGAGCTCTTAATATTATTAATGAATGTAGAGTTATAGCCATGCAAGGTAGCTTATTCACTTATTTTAGCAAATTCCTTTTTCATAATCATAAAATTTAAGTGAAATTATAATAATCCTTGAAAGAGTGTGGATTAATATTATGCAAAATACCATACTTGTTTATATAGTTGTTCTTTGAGTTTCAAATATCTAGATTATGAACATGAATATGCTATTTCATTTTTAAATTTTTGAAATTTAAAAATGAAATGGCATATTCATGTTCATAATCTGGATTTTTAAAAGAAGAAGCTCAAAAAAAAAAAAATTCCCTTGAAATCTTACCAAACAAAGAACATCATATTTTTTATGAATATGGGGCCTCAGAGTGCTTTGAGCCAGTTATTTCTTCTGCTCCATGATCACTTGCATTCAACTTTGTTGTAAACAATCCATTTTTCATCAACAGTTATGATCTGCTTCAGGAAGGAATCATTTTCTTCACGTTTGAGCAGCAAATCACAAATGTCAATGCAATAGAGTAAATCTTTCTTTGAGAACATGTGGAACCGAAATATCAACATTTCAACTGGTCATGAATGGTTAAATTCAAAAAATTCAATCTAATAGCAATTCAGCAGTTTACTTCAATCAATACTTTTATTTTGTCATCATCAGTTTCAACTAACTTTCCAGCACATGATGCATCTTTCTTCCAAGGGAGAACGTACAAGAGTATGGTTTCCCCATGCCTTTATTTGTACCATACAGATAGAATATTGAACCTAAATAGTCAGACGTATTGATTTAACAATCATATGTTATTCATAGCACACCACTTCCACGCTGCAGAAAGCTCTACTGGAGTATTATCATTTATGAGGCATTTCTGACTTTTTCTTTTTTCAATCTCCATGGCCTCCATGGTGATAAGACCTCTGACATCAGATGGCCAGAGGTCTTACCACATCCTTGATGTCAGAGGTTTTATCACCATGGAGGCCATGGAGATTGAAAAAAGAAAAAGTCAGAAAAGCCTCATAAATGATAATACTCCAGTAGAGCTTTCTGCAGC